>CANNZV010002079.1:0-114769 GCA_947561585.1 Caprella mutica
GGTAATTAAATCTCATTCAGCGGACGATCTTTCAGCGGACACCCTCTAAAAAAGACAAAAATTATCCGTTCTTCTGGCCATGTAACTCATACAACAACCTCTTTAAATTATATAGTTTAACTAATATTCTATTCATCTACCAATTATCTAGTCGTACATTTATTATATTCAAGGTATGACAATTTACAATAAATACTTAATGTATTGTTTTTTAAGATTTTCAGTATTTTGATTTTGTTACTCATTTCCTACACATTTTCTTTGATTACAGAAGCTCTATAAAATTAAAAAGAAGTGTAACTACCCTATATTTTCACTTAGTTTAGTTACTAATATCTTTGTTTCATTTTACTTACCTTATTATTTCGTACCAACGTACAATCATATGAGTAAGTTATATAAATATTATAAGATTTTCATTAAAAAATGTATTCAATAATAATCTGAGATTGTTTAGCCTCATTAGAGTTTCTTTTAAATGAGGTTAAAGAAAACTTAAAAGTTAAAATCCCCAATTAAACTGATAATTTTGGTCCTTTGTAGGGGGGCTTCACACAGCTGTATACTGTCCGTTGTACGAGCTTTACCTGCATACATAATATATAAATGAATATAAACAGTGACAGTAGTTTAGAAAATAGGAAAATCAGTCGATAAGTTAATTAAATTTTATTATTACCTTCGCAAATTGAAGAAGGTTATATTTTATCCGGCATTTATTTATCATCTTGTTATTCGCATAACTGAAACAGTGTTCAACCAAATTTCCTGAAAATTGGCGAAACGATTGGTCAATGTCCATTGAACTTCTTGTAGAATTTTGGGAGTGACCCGGTCAAAGGTCAAGGACAAAGGTCATTGTTATTTCATAACTCAAAAAGTATTGAACCATATTGCATGAAACATGGTGGGACGATTGGTCAATATACAGGAACCATTTTGTCAGATTTTGGGAGAAAACGGGTCAAAGCGGCGGCGAAGGTATGCGCTCTACCGAGTGCACGAATCTAGTTACTGTATATTTTAGGTTTTCAAAACTGAAATATTCTTGTACTGAGAAAATATCCCCTCTACATCATAACATGAAACTAGAGGTGCGTATAGAAGACTAGCCATATTTGATGGGCCAAGTTATATTAAGATTTCATGTAGAAATTGACTTGTGCCGATTCTCCTGTAAGAATTGATTTTATGTCTTTGATGATTGAATATCCATCATTTTTGGATATGTAATGATTAGCGATTACTAGTATAAGCTTTACGTAATATCTCTATCATAAATATTATCGAGAAAATTTGATTTTTTTTTATCTTTATGATCACTGTTGAAATTGACCTGCCTCGCGCATCAATTTTCTCTATTGTTAATGGAATTACTAAGAATGTTGAATCTATGAACACAAAACCTACTTTCATTATTTCTATGCTCTGTAGAAGTTGAAGTTTTTATCTGATAAATATCTGGAATATTAAGAAGCAGAGTTCAACCAAGTTCCCACCTCATTATAACCTAATATTTAAATTTCTAAAGTAGAATAAAAATCTAGCATTTATTCATTCGTCTGATACTATTCATCTATATATGTAGAAGTTTATCATTCGAATATCAAAAATAAACTTGTTTTACTAATCATTTTCTATTTGCATATTATTTTTACCAATGTGCATCTAATTTGCATATGCATTTTCTATTTGCATATGCATTTCAAGATTTGCATATGCGTTTTTTAGATGCATATGCATTATTTCACCAATATGCAAGATATGCAAAGTCACAACCCTAGAAATGATACCTAGCTAATTAAGACCATAAATGAGTTTATTGAAGAAATTTGAAATCTATGAAGCAAATTTTTTAATAAATTTCACTAATTATTTTATCATAAAAAATAAAATCTTGAGTAGCTATATTTAAAATATAGTATTTACCTAATATGAAAAAAATATTCTAGTTATCAAAAATATATTTTTTTATTAGAAAATATGAAGCAAGTAAAGTTAACAGACCAGAAATTACGCTGGTAATGATAACAGACCAGAAAACTATATTTTAGTTTTGATAAATATTTTCTTTAGTACTTTATAAATATACAAACCTAATAAATGATTATACATTAATTTTGCATATTTTATTAATTGAGAGAATTGATGAAAAAACGTGATCCATTTTGAAGTTGTGAAGAACGATTGGTATAAAAATGGAAAAAATTATGCCTTAATCTTTTAATGTGGCATCTATGATTCCAAAATTATATTCTTATTCCAACTTTTGGTCAAATACTTAATAATTTAACTAATAAAGTTAACGGACCAGAAATGAAGCTAGTCAAGATAATAGATAAATATTACCGTGACTGAACTCTATCACACCATGTATATTAAAGTTAATAAGACTTATTTAACCTCTTCAAATAATTCCAATGCCCCGAAACATGAGACTAAGTGCGACCCTATAGTTACTGAGTATAGTTCAAGACACTCTACTGAAGAAAAAATATTTCACATCTTTGAGATCTTCTTATAAGAAGTTTAAATAAACTCGAAAGATTTTTTTTAGAATCTTAGTTCGTAATATAGCAGCGAGTTAAATACTTACATTATATTTATAGATATAAATTTCAAAATTTATAAATTAAATCCATTTCTTAACTTATGATCACATTTCAGTTTACATACTTTTAGCGAAGGTAGCTATTCACATTCTTCATAAAAAAATCAAGTTTGCGCAAATCGAAAATAGTAAATATCATTGAAGTCTGCCCATTTAAAAAAAACTATTAAAAGTCATTTTGAATACATGAAGGAAAAAAAAATAACCTTTGTTCACGCTGATTTATTAACGAAAATAAGAGTAGCTATATATTGAATCATTCTTCAAAAGAGAAAAATAATAGATACAAATAACTAACAAAGCAGCTTGTGTCATTAAACGATCATTATTACTACAATCTTTAATGAAAAGGGTTTTTAAAAAGTGACATTGAAAAAAATGAATGAAAAAACAATATGATGGAAATATAAACCTGATGATATAAAATACCTTCCACTCACGGTAAATACATCATAGATATCACTGCTCAAAGAGACATCTCACTGCTCAAAGAGACATCTCACTGTTCCAATCTGCCCCTTTGAACAGGATAAGAACACACAACTCAATAGGGTTCGTTCTCCTCTACCGATCTCGTGTGTTTTTCACGACTCTTGCTCCGTGTTCTACGATCGCGTCTGTCACGGGAACGAGATCGTCTGTGTCTGCGGTCACGTGAACGAGAACGTGAGTGACGATGTCTTCTTCGTCTGTCACGATCTCGAGAACTAGTTTCTCGTGAAGAGTGGTGTCTGCTACTGTCTGACCTACGATCACGGTACCTGAAAAAAAAATTTGGTTGAAATGTATTCCAACACATTAAAACGTGTTCAAACACATTAAAACGTGTTCAAACTTGATCCAACACGTAAAAACATGTTCCAACAGTTAAAACATGTTCCAACACGTTAAAACATGTTCCAACACGTTAAAACATGTTCCAACACGTTAAAACATGTTCTAGCCAGTTTACTGGATCTTTGAAGTGTTTAAAAAAAATTCAATTCAGCAATTGAATTGTCTAAATTTTAAAATTGGTAAATATCTTGTCATGATAATGAACAATAGCAATCTGCAGACAAAACTATTATTAAGTTGGATAATGTAAATAATCAATCATAAAGCGGGTACTGCTACTGAACCAAAGGACTATAAGAAACAGTCAGAAAGGAAAATGGCTCCATGAACAAAATCACCTACCACCAAGTAATGTAAAGTATTGATGTTAACATAATTTATGAACCAATCTGACTAAGAAATTTCTGATAAGTTTTAAACCAATTTAACGACTAGCTACTGTGAGCCTAACTAAGTGGCACGAGTTCCTCTATTAGAAAAAAGTATGCCGATTACATTAGATGCTCACCTATCTCCATCATCATATCTTCTCACACTCCTCTCCTTCTCTCTTTCTTCCCTTCTCTTCTCACGCCGAGATTCTACACTGATCTGAAATACAAAATACTTTTATTATTTTCCAGGACAATGCTTTCCCCATTTTATGCAATGCAAAATACAACATGCAATAAAGCTTATAAATTATCTTCAAATATGCAGAACTATTAGATTACTTATTAGACATTAACATTACCTTCAATTCATCCAATTTCTCCCTGATCTTGATGAAACCAAGATGAAGTTTTCCACCGAAATGATCTGCAAGTCGTCTGTCATTATCGTGTATGCCCAAATAAGCTGAACAGACGTCACATACTCTTAATTTTTGCTGTTGGTAGCTGGAAACCTGGCATGAAATTCATTGATTAGGTCTATAAACTTATTAACATTTAAAATACACTTGTTAAATACAGGTTCATCAATGAAAGCTAGTTATATGCAAGATATTTCATTCTTCTGTAGTCTAATATAACTAGTAATTATTTCATCTTCAAAATTTTAAATTCTGTTAATTCACTAGCAGCTTATCCCTCTAGTTGTCTTTTATGAGTAGCAGCAATAGTTTTCATATCAACCCTGATTATCATGTTCAGTTCTTTTGCTGTGTGACTTTTCGTACTGTAGCTACAAGTTTAAATCTCAATTTATGAATCTTAAATGCATAATTTAAATTTAATTAAAAGTTATAAACTGAAAGGCCCAATATAATATTTCAGCATCACTCACAGGCATGGCATTTCTGTAGTCCTGTTCTGCGGTTGCTTTTTGTTTACGAAAATCTTCCACTTCTTCCATCAACTTCATACTTTCCTGAAAAAAAAATTAATTATCTATTTATTTATTGATCTAATATTTCTATCCTACATTGTAGGTACAATTGTTATCAATGATTCATTTAACTACTTCAAATAAAAAGTTCTTTATCATTTGAAATACAAAAATAGAAAGAAGTTTTTTAAATTGATAGTTTGGTACCGAACTCCAATTTCAAACAATTAGGTTTTAACTTTAAAATAGAGTAGAACTCCTCTATAGGCAGGATGTATTCTAAATAGTGAACAAATTTTGAATTTGAATCAGCTTTAGGGGAGTTAAAGGCTGTTTTATGGCATATTATAGAAAATCTGTTCACTATACAGGCTAAATCCTAACTCATTCACTATAGAGGAGCTCTACTGTACTGACTATGTGACATAGGGAGATAATATGCTTTTTACTATGCTTTATATATTACAAAAATATAAAACAATAAATTCTCATATTTTCAGGCTCAAATTAATTTAGAACATAAAGGTTTAAATAGTAGGGAGGACTTACCTCGACCAAACCATCTGCTCCCAACTGCTCTGCCTTGGCTAGCTTCTTACCAATCTGCTCAGCCAGATCATGTACTTTGTTTGCCTTGGCAGCTACCTCTGCACTGAGTTCATCCTGAGTCTCCTCCAGACGCTTTTTAGCAGCCTCTGTTCTTCTGTCAGAGTCTGTTATGAAAGACTGCAGATGTTCCATGGCCTGCATATGACACAACATTTAATTAGCAAAAAATAGTACAGAAGCACACCTTACTTGTAATTAAGAAAAGTGTCCAAAAACAAGCCTCAACCTATAAACCTTTGATACTAAATTTTAACAGATAGATAATTTACAAATAACAACCAGAGAACAAGAAGTAAGAACAATGATACTCTTCCATTTAAAACTATATTAATGTGAATATGAAATTATAAATGTATATATGGAAACTAACATCACAAAAAAGAACAATCACACCCCATGCAGAGCTGGTCTTTGAATTAAGGAGAGCTTTTCTACAGACATATATCTACAAGACTGTGAAAACAGAAATGCAAAATTTTCACTATGAGTCAGATCTTTGAAGTTGTTTTTCTAAATTTTGAGCCAAACATATTAGCTTCTATAACTAATTCTGTAGGACCAACCCCCATTGAGTCACCATTTGAGTAAAAAAGTTACCGAGATATTGGAGTAAACAAAAAAGTTCCTCAATTTGTTTCGGTGGGACCCAAGGTCCCCCCCCCCCCCCATGGCTGCGACAAAGCCATCTACCAAAAATGGGAGGCCATTACACAACAAAACACATTAACAAGATCCCCCCTCCATTATTCGCATCCCTGACCCACTTCCAGTTGCCACAGCGAACTGAAATTTTCTGTATGTTTTATGTACTGTTTTCTAGTGAAGTAAAAAAGAGAAAATGGTAACAAATGTAAAAAACACTAAACGATCCCCTTAACTAACATAACAATTACTAACAAGCCATGTACCTCATACCAAACTAATTCTTGCTCGTACTCACATCAATGTCATAATAATAATCTTTCTGTTTGACTGCAGCCTCGTAGTCTGCCCGGAGTGCAACATCGTGAACGTTTGGACACTCCCCAAGGTCCATCCGCTGAAAAAATAATGTAAATGAATCCTTTTATTAAATGCAATATAGATTAGAGGAAATTTTAATTCAAATCAATGATTAAAAAGTAATCTGGTTTGTATTTACAATTGGAGTGTTATTGCAATTAGTATCAATTACTCCACATTAGGGCTGTACGGATACTATCTGTATCGGTACTAGTTATATCGGCCATTTTTTAGATATCTGTACTCTATATCAGATCGGCAAATATTAGTTTAGAAATGCCGACACCACCGATACTATTATAAAGTCTTATTTTTGTCAAAAATTCACTCATTACATCTTTTATTGCTTTAGTTTCTATTGTTGAGAAAATATATGATGAATATCATCATAACTAATTAATTTTGTATAAAGTGTATTTACATAAGTTTAACGGCAGCAGACAACAATAAACTGAAACATGTTCAGAAACATGTCCAGACGGGCAACTGAACCAACTATGACAGACGTACGTATTATGACTATAATGATTAAATAGGTGGTAAGAATTATGATTCTGGTTAAATTGTTGTAAGTAAGAAATTACCAAGTTTTAAAAACGTGTGATTTAAATATTTTTATATCATAAGCTCACGTACCGTAGCATACGTAAGTTTGTGAACAAAATGGCTGTCTGATGACGCGCTATAAGTAGGTATTTCCAAACAGACTCAGACATGTATCAAACTTGTACTAAAACGGTTTATATAAATAAGTTGTTGCCATTCAATGAATATAAGCAGAGTATTAAGAATGATGGTTAAATGGATTAAATTAATCATTTTTTGGATTATAAACAATGATAACAATACTTGAAACTTATTAATATATTTAAAAACTGGACGAAGCCAAAAATATACCAATTCATTACATCCGGTTTCTTAGTAGCTATTACTCTACTCATACGTCATCGATGCTTTCAACCAATAGCAGTGCACACTAATGGTCATAAGAACATTGAATAGAAGTATTTGGTAGCTCATAGATTGTGCATACCTACGTACATATTGTATCAGATTCAAAACATTTAATATATAGGTAAATAAAATTAATAATAATAATGTGAAATTAAAAAATATCGGTGTATTGGTGATTTTTAAGTATCGGTAGATTATCAAAACCTAATATCCGTATCGGCAATAATCTCTCTACAGCTACAATATTTCACATAAATAGCACAATGTTAGCATCTCACCGTAGAAGAAAGGATCTCATGGGGACAGCAGGATAGAAGGAAGCTCTTGCACACCCGATTATCTGTGAACTTTATATGGTGTTCCGTGGTTTCTCCTAGAAATTACAACAGGAATTATACATATCAACAGGAGTTAAATACAAGTGGTCTGTCAATTCAGTTTAGTTATTCCTGATAAAATTTTCATTTTTTAATAGGGAGATTGATAACATTAATTAATGAAGTTTTTTTCGAGAAGGAAGGGATATCAATAACATTAATTGGTGACATTCAAATGTGAATTCATAATTGAAAAAAAATATCATTTGGAACATTTGATCAAAAAGAGTCCTGTAAAGATTTAATTAGTAGTCGTCAAAAATAAAAAATCAAGCTGACTGTTCTAAGAACATACTGAAAATTGATTAATTATTTGAATGAATATTTAAAATTTGAATTCAGTTAAGTATTGTAACTTTTTAAAGATAAGAAGGATGGAAGATATATGAACATGAATTTCTTTTAATTTTTTCCCTGAAAACTGAATATTTAATCATAACTGCAGCATTAATTAAACAATTTAAACTCTACTAATTCTCAACCAAAATGATTTATCTACTGGTCTCGCATTAAATAGTAATTAAGGAAATTTCAATAGTGGAGTAGCAAGTTTTACCAGTAACAATGTACAATGGATACAAAAAAGTTAAAAACTAGGTAGAATGCATAAATAATCTTTAATAGATTGTATATATCAACTTTGATCAGATATTCAAATTTAGAGAGTACTGAAAACAAAAACTTTGTTGTTGTTAAAGATAAACAAAGCTACTCCACTTATTTAAATAACAAAGATGGAAGACAGTAGATAATTCTCTTGGTGAGTATTGAATAACTCACAACAACCAGCACGTAAAGTAGGGAGGAGACCATCTGCATTTGTCGCCCCGGCCGCCTCAACAGGGTAGAGCTTGGAAGCACTTACATAAATAACAAGCCCTTACCAAACTCTTATGGTCAACTTACAACTAGAAAATCCTAAAGTAATTATCACAAAGAGCCTAAACAAGTTAGAGGGTTTTTGAAGGATTTATAGATAAAACATGGCATACACACGTGTGGTTGCGCGCAATCCGCTTCAACACAAACCTTAGAGCCGTAGAATATAAGCTGCATCCTAGAAGAAATTGAGTAAACGCATCAATTTCAACTGTTCAGTGTTCATTACATACATAAAAATAGTGATTGGTAACCAAAATAGAAACCCCTTGAAATGACATACAAATTGAATAGTGGTAACTAATAAAATATATTTTTATTCCTAACCATGTAGCTAGTTATTAGTTAACATATCTCCTAATTAGTATCTGATTTCAATTTCTAAGTATTTATGATACTAGAAGAGATAAAAAAAATGGAGATAGAGTAAGTTCTTAATAATCGGTCAGGTCAACATTTTTGGACATTCAAGAAAAAAATATATAATAATTATTATTTTATTTGGTATCCATGATACCTGCAGGTATCATCCCCCATTAATAGTTTCCTCATCTTTATTTGTCTGTGGTCTGTCACACTTTGAGTAATATTTAGAAATTAGGCTAAATATGTTAACAGGTGGTAGCATGAATACAAATTCTTATGCAAGTGCAATAAATGATTATTACTATAACTAAATTAGAAATTATGTAAAATCTACAGTGAAAGTTTATAGAAGAACTATTTGCAACATCTGACATAAAATTTATATATTCTCAGTCCATGTCTATTAATAATAATATTATCGTTATTTTTTCAAATATAGCTTCGTTTAAATCTGAGGGCACGGACCTAAGTGTTGATAGTTAAATTACACAAATATTGATAGTGATGTGATTGAGAACACGTTATTTTTAACGGGTAGGTACACTAGTAATATAAAGGATACCAAATAAAATAAAACAATTATATATTTTTGTGTTGTTACATGTGTGTTACATGACCGATAATTAAGAACTTGCTCTAATTAGTTTTTATCAATTCAAAAAGATACATTTAAGATAATATTTGAACTTTCAAATATTATTAGTTGAATGTAGAAAAAGATCAAAAGTTAACAACATTCACATTTATCTTGTTAATATTAACAATATAATAATCAAAGACTTTCAATTTTAAATGAATCATTGGATCAAAAATGTATATCCATCCAATATTTTAAGGGACATCATATTAAATTATTGAAATTTAATATAAAGAATAAAATTTAAGACCTCCTCACCTATAACCAAAATATTCGTATTAATCGCTTCTTATTGGTAAATATTTTTTCAAATCCAACAAACTCCTCTATTAGACTATTTATTAATGAATGCAACTTTAAAGTTATTAACCAGTCTATTGTTAAAGTCCTAAAATTGAATCAATTCCTTAGCTTATTCTAAGTTGGAATTACAAGATTTTGATGTTAATAATAAATGTCATAAGTTTGTATGATAAATAAATCTGTATTCAGTATGGTCTATAATAGAACAATACTGATCCTAACAACCTAGGTATCAATTTAAATTGACTATGAGGTACCTAGTCAGTAGTCTATTGGAGACTTTGGAGTTACCAATATGAAATCCTACTCCTAATTTCTAAGGTGGCATAGTATATAAATATTGAGTAATGAATAAAATCACTAGACAGATTCCTAAATAAATAAGTCGCTATTTAGTTAGATAATATAGGTAACAGTAACTAATGAAAAATGTGCTAATAGAAAGCTCTAATCCTACACAATAAAAGCTATAAACATCTCTCACTACCAAGTTTAAAGAGGGTAAAACTCTATTGATAAACTGAATGAAATCAGAAACCTTCAGCCCGTGAACATATCAATATTTCCTCTAACAAGAGTAAATAACTAATGGGTATGAATAATCAGCATACATTTCGAAACAAACAAAAATCACTATCCACAGCACGCCATCTTGGACAACCTGTAAAAAAATAACATTCATTAAGTTACTCACCATTTCTAGTTGTGCCCATCAACTGGTCCAACATCATCTTCATTTGATCATGAGCAGACATGATGAATTGTAGACTCAACTCTTCATAAGATATTTATTTATTTTCTAGGTTATTTGGTGTTTCTCAGCCGGCAACGTGAAACATCAACGATTGCGTCTGTCATAGAACTGAAATGTGGTGGAATCTGGCATGTTGTCAGTGTTGCCAAATTTATTTATGAGAAACTCACTAGACATTACATCCTACATTAATAAATTAAATTTGAATGATTTCCAGATTATGACAGGTTAAAAAGTTCTCTCGTTCTGTTTGAAAACACTATTCTTTCATAGATTTTCTAAATTGAGTCCAATTTATCAATCTACAAAGTAGATTTGTGAATCCATCTCGATTGTTTTCTCCTCTGAAAAGAAGATGAACTAAAATATCTTCCTTTTTCAAATAATTTTCTTGATTGGTTTTCTCCTCTGAAAAGCAGATGAATTAAATAAGGATAAGGATAAGGATATTTATTGAAGAAAAGTAATAAAAAACAATACAGTTCTACAAGCCCATATATAATTTCTCATTAATAAGAAATTTTCGGGCAAGGTTAAAACAAGAGACAGGAATGGTTTTATCCTGTCATGAAATATATGCGACATTTACACTAAATAGATTATATTTTTGTATTAGACCTAAATGATTGCACAGACAAAGAAAACACACCAAAAGCTACAAATGATAGTGATAAGAATACACAAACTTACAACTATTAACAACAAGTCACAGATCACAATGTACCTAAACTAATTATGATCAGCATATTTGGCAAGATAGTACTTTTTAAGAGTTGATTTAAAGATATTTAAAGAGTTAATAGTTTTTATATTTGGAGGTAGAGACTGCCACAGTTTAGCTGCAGAATAATGAACACTGTGCTCCGTTAACGTTAACCTGTGACGACCTATAACTGGATCAGAAGCATGCCTAGTTTCATAGGGTAAGTTGGAGTAGTTAAAATTAGTTCCATTTCTAAACAAATACACAAGCAATAAATAATTATGGAGATCATCTAATTTCAAAATACCAGTGATATAAAAAAGAGGGTCAGTGTGGGCTAAGTACTCGCTACCGGTGATGATTCTTATTACTCGTTTTTGGAGCATCTCAATAGTATGCAAATGAACACCATAAGTTCCACCCCATAGAATATTTCCGTACATTAGATAAGGGTAGAACAGACTATAGTACAAACTGATTAAAGACTTTTGTGGTAGGAACTCTCTTACTTTGTATATAATGCCAGTCACCTTAGACAACTTTCTACACACTATATCAATATGATCTCTATACTTCAGTCTGCTATCAATGGTAAGACCAAGAAATGATACACTCTCTGAGAAGTCCACTCGGACATCATTCACAATCAGACTGCGTGAGAGGTCGACATCATACATTCTATTCGAGAAAAGGACCGCACCAGTTTTTTCAGCATTCAGTGCCAATCTGTTTGAAATAGACCACGATGAGATAGACTCAAGCTCCCTATTCAGAAGACAACATAATTCCTGGAAATTTGAACCTGCAGCAGAGATAGTTGTATCATCAGCAAATAAGATAGATTTCAAGAAAGGCGAGATATTGGAAAATTCATTGACATACAAAATAAACAAAAGTGGCCCCAACACACTTCCCTGAGGTACACCAATCGAAATACTACCATAACGCGAATAAGAACTGCCGACTTTAACACACTGTCTACGGTTTTCCAAGTAACTCCTAAACCAATTAAGAGTCACACCACGAACACCATAGGCTTCCAGTTTGGAAAGCAAAATACTGTGTTTAACGGTATCAAATGCTTTTGAATAATCAATAAAGACACCAAGGACGTGCTTACGATCTTCCAAATTTTCACAGATGTGCTCAGAAAAGTTCACAATCGCATCCACCGTCGACAGACCTTTGCGGAATCCATATTGCTTGTCACTGACAACATGAAAACGATCAGTGAAAGAAATCAAACGCTTGGCAACACATTTTTCAAATATCTTGCTAAATAATGGAAGAATCGAAATTGGTCGGTAGTTACTGATATCAGTTTTGTCACCTTTTTTAAATATTGGTATAACACAAGCATCCTTAAAGATATCAGGAAAAAAACCCACACGAAACAGACATGTTCACAACAATGGAAAGTGGATAACTCAAAATGGAACCACAAGACTTCAACACCTTCACCGAAATAGTATCAATATCATACTTAGTATTTTTCAAAGACAAGATAACATCACTTACTTCATTTTCTGATACTGGATCGAAGAACAGTGAATGAACATTATAATTGATGAAGGAAATTGGGTTAGCAGAAGAGGCTGGCAGTGACTCACTAAGCACGGATGCAGCCGAACAAAAATGATCATTGAAACACTGGGCGATATCCATGGGGTCAGAAATAACATTACCATCCCTATTAACAGATTCAATCACATGCTCAGTACCACCAAATGAAACAAGTTTTCGTAAATATATCCAAGTTCTCTTCATATCGTTAATGCTACTCTGAAATCGGTTTCTATGGTAAACTACCTTAGCTTTATGTACAATACCATTAACAAAATTACGAACTTTTCTATTTTCAGCCTCGGATATTTGACCCAGCTTGCATTTTTTAAAGCAAATAGATTTATACCTAATATGTCGTAGTATATCAGATGTAAGCCACGGTTTACAAATACGTTTTTTACTTATCCTCTTCTTTTTCAGTGGAAAACATTTACAATAAATATCGTTAATAGTTTTCAGCAGATACACAGTAGCATTGTTGACATCAGTAAACCCATTCAAATGATCCAGTTAATAGACAATATTTCATTCTTAAATTCAGCAATCGTTACATCATTAACAAGACGAAACTTAACTTCAACTAAATCATCTAGTCTTCCACCCATTAACATTTCCCTAGATAGAGTTATAAAAGTAGTACAGTGATCAGTTATATTATCCAAGATAATGCCAACACAACTACTGTAATTAGAAGAAAAGTTTATCCAAATATGGTCAAGCAAAGATGGTACATGGTTCAAATTTGAAGAGGGAAACCTAGTAGGTTTGGTAATAACCGGCACATAGTTAAATGCTCTCATAAGAGCAGCAAAATGAGCTGTGTCATTATTGTCAAGAGCAAGCAAATTTATATTAAGGTCACCTAACAAACAAACATCACGTTTAAATAAGTTACAAGATAATATATCACAAAGAGTATTACAGAAGTTCAGTATACTATCGGAGTGAGGTCTGTATATAGCAATGACGAAAAATTCCAAGGATATAAGAGACACCTTTACTACACACGACTCTATAGTATTATTCACAATGGAAAACTCATCTAACTTACAGGTGGTAAATACTTCACGAACAAAAACCGATACTCCACCACTCCTCCTGCCACATCAAAAGGAGTGGAAAGACTTATAACCTTCCATATCTACAGGTTCACTGAGCCACGTTTCTGTCAACACAATAATGTCTGGGTTAGCATTAATGGCAGACAAAAAACCTAGAAAAGAATCAAAATTTTTATCATAACTCCTAATATTCAAACTGAGAATAATAATATCATTGTTGGTAAATGTGTCCTTCACATTGCTAACCGAGTAATAAAGTGAATTCCTGTCCCCAAGTCCAGGATAGAGTTGATTTATGAAGTTATCATCAGGATCTAAATCCCTAAATAAAGGCAAATTATCGTCTTGGACAGCAGTCATAAGTAAATAAATACAAGGAAACAGCTTTGAAACTTACTACAATGAAAAACAGTACCTAGAATACTAATTAAAATCACAAAATACATAAAAGAGCACCTTAACAGGAACATACACACACGCACACAAGTGTAGCAAAAACACATATAAATATCTTCATTTTTCAATTCTTATCTGCCATCTTTATAATTAAAATTAAGAATAACACTCCATTAAACATTACAATGTTGGCCCGATTCACAATGAAACCCTGGGCTAACATTGTCATGCCGGCCACGGTGTATTGGGCCAGCAAAGGCCCGACGTGGGCCCACCTCACGGATGTCCACATTGTCCAGTTGTCCACCGGCCCAGAATAGTATAACCACGTATAAACGACTTATTGCTACCGGCAATACTTAAGCCTATGCCATACATGTCTACAGCCAGTACCTAATATTTTCATATTAGAAGTGTAGTAATTACATTACGCTATACAGAGCACGTGAAGACAACAGTTACTTCTAACAATGTAGTAACTGTCCTACAAATTAATTTTACAGATTAAAATTAGAGGGAAAAATAAAACGGTTGCGAATTCAAACTCATTTCTATATTATTTTACTCACGCTATTTAATCCAAAGATAATATTTTTCATTTAAAATTGAATAGAAAGAATAATTTTCAATGTGAATAATTATTTCGAACGGAAAAATAACTTTTCATACTAAATATATGAATTAACTAGCACAGAAGTTTAACTAGCAATTAACTAGCAATTATATTAATAATTGAGGGGATAACATGCCTATTTATACTAAATTGCCAGAAACGGCTACAATTTCAAAGATACACTCAATTAAGGATATTAAATTGGCTATTTGGTGTGATTAAAGTTGGGAGAGATCGTATGTACCTAACATCTCTGATATTCTGGCGACAACTGCCAAATAGAACCGGTAGACCGGTATAAACTGTATAATAAATATACTGGTAAATCGAAAATTCACTGGATTGGTTAACCAATGTTTCACTTGATGGGGCCAGTGTTGTTTGGCAACCGTTGGCCCAATGTCGTTTTCATTGCATTGGCCCAGTGTGTAATAGCACTGGTGTGCCAATACCCAATCGTGCCTTTACTTTGCCAACGTTTACCGACGTTGGCCCAATAGTGCTATGTTATCGGGGACATTGATACATTTATTAGAAATACATATACGTTTTCAAAATCTATAGCTCCAAAAAAGAGAATTTAGAAAAGAGAAGACAGCTAAATCGAGTTTTAAGCCTAAGTTTTATCAGCTATTAAATTTTTCAATTTTGAAATGTCGAATAAGTATGCCTAGCCTTTTTGATTGCCAAACTTTGCTGGCGGAAAGATCAGAACCTATTCAAATTATTTATAATGAACAATGCAAAGAGTAAATATCTACATTGATATTTAATTAATTAATCCTTGTCAAACCGATTCCTAAAAATGTAAATCATCTAAATAAATTCAAGCATTCATCTAATATATCATATAACTCTAGCTAATGAATCATATCATAATATAGAAATAGTTATTTGGAATATGATGGTATAAGTATAAAAGGATCGATTAATTGGGCTTCGTTATTTATAATCACATACGCAAACCCTACCTTCTTTTATCCCTACCTACGTTACTGTAATTTGGTATGGGGTGGTACCAATGATTGCCATATTCGCCCATTAATCTTACTTCAAAAGAAAATAATTCGTTTAGTAAACAATGCAGAATATCTGTAACATAACAAGGATTTATTTCGTAAATGTAATATTCTAAGTGTATGTGATCTACATAATGTACTTTTGTGTGATTTTGTTCGAGGGAGGATTGGTGTAGACCAGGGTTCCCCTAAGTGGTCGATACCGACCCCCTGGGGTCGAAAAGTGTTTCTTGGGGGTCGATAAGCAAACAAGGGTCGAAAGGGGGTTGATGAAGACGAAAGGGTGGAAAATGGGTCGATTGATGCTTAGAAGAAAGAATTGAACGTTCTTGGTTAAAAAAGATACCCCATCTTCATGCATGGTAGATGCTATTTTCAGTCACGTGAACGTAATTTTAACAAAACAGAGGAACAGACTGAACCTAAGGAGGACTGTAGGATAGAGTGGAGAGTTGTGGAACTCTTTAAGTGAGCATATAGTTAAGATGGAATATGTTTAGTGATAGGTGAGCAAAGTGATGTTGAGGTGGAGGTGGAGAGTGGCATGAGACAAGGATGTACGGCGTCAACAGTGTTATTTAGGTTGATTACGTTCATAATCATGGTAGGGGCAGTTAAAATTGAGAAGTTTGTTCTTTGAAGATTATGGCCTGAATTTGGGAAAGAGAGTGTGTGAGGCACTTGAGCGGGTGAGAGTGTTGAATCGGGTGACTGGTAGATATGGATTGAGATGAACAATATGTAGGAAGATTCTCAACTCCTCTTGTTTAATGTCGTGAGACAAGTCTAACAAATTGATGGAAAATAAATGGTGTAGGAGGTGAGATATACGGGTGTGACGGTGCAGACTGCCGAGTAAGAGATATACTCATTAAGGAACAGAAGAATGGTATGGTTAGGAATGCGAAAAAAATGAATCTATGATAAAATAAGGATGTCATAAAGTAATGATATGTAAGAGTTATTGGAAGGGGGTAGTGCTCTATATGAGTCGGAGGTTGTAAGATTGAGGGTGGAGGATGTGGATATTTTGCAGATACAAGAATTCAGTGAATCTTGGGAGCACCAGGTAACGCAGCAGTGGCAGAGCTAAGATGAGAGGCAGGAGACATTGTAATACGTACGGAGAAGATTGCAGTATTTCAGGAGATTGGAACAGGAGAAGAACAGGATGCTTATTAGAGTGAGTGATGAGAAATGCACAGGTAAAGAAGAGGGAATGGATGGAGGAGACAAGAAAGTATAAGAACTAGGCAGGTAATAACAAAGGAGCAAGTGAAAGAAATAGTAGCACAGGTGGTGCGTGAAACATGGAGGGAGTAGGTGGAGTGGATCATGAGGGGGGAATGGAATCGAATCTGTGGTTTGCTGTGAGCACTGGATATTTAGAGTTGGACAGTAGAAGATGGGATGATGAATGTGACAGGAGCAAGTTATGTAGAGTGTACAAAGTGTACGAGAGACATTTTATTTAGGAGTGTTGGGAGTTGAAGAAAGAAAGAAGGCAGATATAGTGGAATTGAAGAGACCGAGACAGGAGATGGAGGGTTTTTTGCTCAGGAGTTTAGATAAGAAAGAAAAAAGAAAAGTGTTGCATGAGTTGTGCAAGTACAGGGAGGACAAGAGGAAGGAGTTTATGGTGAGGGGGAGATACCCTATTAAGTGCTGGAAAGTACAGAAATTAATTTGAAACAATTTTAATTTAATTGTTAATGAGATATTATACTTGTATTTGAAGGAGATGAACCTTGGAAGAAGAGTTGTGAATTGAGACAAAAAACTTAAAAATCTCAAACCTAATATCATAAGTCTTGTTGCAGCTCATTCAACCTATTAATGACAATTTGTTTAATGCCCAGTCATGCAAACGTATCAGTAAGTTTCTGTTAATTATTTAAATAACAAGGCATATTAACAGCTAATGTATGAAATAGTATTAACGTATTTACTAACAATACCTAAGGATTTTCTTACCGGGGGTCGACAATAAGGCAAATACTCTATAAAGGGGTCGACGTGGTAAAAAGTTTGGGGACCCCTTGTGTAGACAAACATATGGCGCAACATTAAATCAATACAAGATCTCGGACCAAACTATTACCTAGTGACAGAAAATTAACTATGACCCGATATTCTCCTCAGGTACTATAGTGGTGTACTTCTTTACAATACTATTTCTCTGGAAATTGTTACAGCTACTGGTACCACAACTTTTAAGAAACTAATAAAGTCTTATTTTATTAATAAAGACAATGAACCCCAATTAATTTTGTATTAAAAGACGAATATACTAGCTTATTATAATGTTATTGTGATGTAATATTTTTGTTTATAATATTACTGTGGATACTGTATATACTCTAATTAGGTAATGCTATATCAGTATATTGTTTGCTCGAAGAGTTCATTAGAACTCATAAAAGAGCTTGAACTAAAAACATACTTTATTGTATGTGATTTTTTTTCCCAATAAAGAATTTGAATTTAATTCAACATCATCAACATTGATCTGTTGCTAGAAAGTTTGAATCCCACTATTCACTATTGTAGGGTTACCAAATGTACATAATCCTCTTCTATATAGAAGAAATTGAATAGAATCAATTACGAGGAAATTGGTACGGAATAATAATTTATCGTTCATCAGATGATCACTATATATAATAATAGTCATCCAGGTTTATCAAAGCAAGGGACAGGAATAATGATAACCAGTGTAAAATATTTAAATAAAAAAAGTTAGGTACGTACTTTCATTATTCATTCTTTGGACTGTGTTAATTAATACCTAAAGAAATATATTTGGACGGTACAATCATACCTATTACTTTTATCAAAGCAACGACTGACTGAAAGATAAAATGACTTGCAATGAAGCCTTTTGGCATTGTTTGAATGAGTTAGCAGTTAAACAGGCAGGTTTAATCAAAGAGTGGGATGATGCACTTCAAGAAATCAATCAGAATAAGGATACAAGGTTGGTAACAGATTAACTGCCATCCACCTAATGGAAGATGTTACATAAACTGATATAAATTATTTTCAAAATTGCTTAGGTATATCGTGTTTTACTATGTAGGTTTATTTAAAGGTCCCCTCCAAGCAAATATTTTTATTGATACCAATACGCATTCAACGATCGGCTAATGTTTCTTAACTTATTTTCCAACATGAAATTTGTTTGCATATTTTTAATTTTATATGCTTTTTAAGATTTTTATAATCAAAACTCTACAATACCTAGGTATTTTACTTCCTAATTTTCAATCTGAAGGAAAAAATATACCTACCTTGGCCTATACCATTTGTTTTGATTGTCAACTATATAGGTAGGTAGGTATAAGGTACCTAGGTATAATAAATCCATTTAATATTGGTGTGAATGTATATAATTGGATAAACTTATAATATAAAATATATACTTTAGGAAATTATTAATATCGTAAACGAAGGCCGAAAAAGCATTATTTGCTTATAAAACTAAAATATGAAATCAAAACAAAGAGTGTACAATCTTCTTCTTCAGCTTCAGGTTAGTGATTCGTTCAATTGCTGCACACAAAGTAATAAAATCTTTAAAAATAAATAAATAAATAGATACTGAAGCTAATTGTATGCGGTTTGCAGAATAATGATCGTAGACCTTAGTTCTATAATATAATATGTAATAGCTAAACTCCATTTTTTTTCCGGAGCCTGGAGAGGACCTTTAACTTCGGTACCTACTGAAAATTTAAAATTTCAATGGGGTAGGTACTTTAAAACTTGTTGTCGTTATGTTCTACATTATAGATTTTTAGAACTTCCTTATAACATTGGTTCGATTTGAATTCGACGATCTTTCCAATTTGACGACCCCCACCAAATTTAATTTAAATTAATTTTTTTATATTTATTTTTGTCCATAGAATCCGAAAATCAAAACCGTTTTTTGTAGAAACTAATAGTTTTTGATATATGAGGGTTTAAATTAATTTATTTCCTATGTATTACTGATGGATTGAGAACTTTGAAAAAACTGGTGTTTTCATTGAAATTACTCAAACAATATATATTTTTGGCATGAAACAGTAATGTAGTTTGTTGTATGAGTATCCGCAAGTTTGTTGTACTGCACACTTCATGATTGTTTATTGACCTGGCAGGGAGGTATATGGGGGGCGGTACGCCCCCCATTATACATATCAGTATTGAAGTAATAATTTGAAAATATCACGGAAACTGGAAATATATTTGATATATGTATTTTGGAGGCGTGCCACCCACCGAACGATTCCAGGAAATACCCCACGGACAAAACCACCCCGTGCAATAAACCCCCGAACAAATACCTCCCGGACAAAAAAAAAAAACAAGCAAAAAAGCCCCGGTCTATATAAATAGCATGATTCATTTTTATTTATATATTAAACATTATTCAATGCGAACCAATAATGATTACATTTTCATCGAAAATATGACAAAATATTTTGCAAAATAAGGTAGGTATACCCAATTACCTATTTATAGTAACAAAAAGTACAGTATACATTTTGTCACTATCGAACCTGGCCGGTTTTGTCACTATACATTTATATCGACCGGGGGTTTTTTGCACCGGGTTTTTTTGCTTGGGGGGTTCTTGTCCGGGGGGTATTTGTCCGGGGAGTTTATTGCACGGGGTTTTTTTGTCCGGTTTTTTTTGACCGCGGGTTTTTTTTGCACAGGGGGTTATTGTTATTGTTCACTTAAAACAACAGTAGATGATTTTTAATATTTCATCAGAAATACTTGCGAGAGGCTAGAAGAAGTTATCACCGATGTTCTGAAGTGTCTCGTTGACGGCAAGGCTCCCCTCATCAGGATATCTTCTTCCAATGGCAGGTGAAGTACTAATAAAAAAAAAATACACAATAAATTGTGTTATTAATTATCAGAAGATATATATCTATAAAAATAGTGCTTCCTTTTGTTGGATTGGAAAACCTGTCTTTCATCTAGATTCTGCAGGATATACCTATAATGTTCGAAGAAAAAAAATCGATATATGTAGTTAAAATAACTGAAATTAAAAGAATTTTAAAATAGCTATAGTTTTCTTTGATACGTCAGCACTAAAAGTCTATTTCAACATCAACAAATATAAATGAAAAACAGCTAATGAACTAAATTATTTAAGAAATCATATGTAAAGCAGCCACTTTACAATTCCCTTGTCTCCGATAGATCTGAGAGTCTGATCAGTCTTGGCGCGACTAATTCCTGCACTAAGTTTCAGCAACTCTTTCACACGATATGCAGAAGCTATTGCCTGCTGTCTGACAACACCTACGCTACTACTAGGTAACGTATTGTAAGGGTATACCAGGTCACTGGTAGTCTAAGGGTATACACCAGGTCACTAGTAGTCTAAGGGTATGCACCAGGTCACTAGTAGTCTAAGGGTATACACCAGGTCACTAGTAGTCTAAGGGTATACACCAGGTCACTAGTAGTCTAAGGGTATACACCAGGTCACTGGTAGTCTAAGGGTATACACCAGGTCACTAGTAGTCTAAGGGTATACACCAGGTCACTAGTAGTCTAAGGGTATGCACCAGGTCACTAGTAGTCTAAGGGTATACACCAGGTCACTAGTAGTCTAAGGGTATACACCAGGTCACTGGTAGTCTAAGGGTATACACCAGGTCACTAGTAGTCTAAGGGTATACACCAGGTCACTGGTAGTCTAAGGGTATACACCAGGTCACTAGTAGTCTAAGGGTATACACCAGGTCACTGGTAGTCTAAGGGTATGCACCAGGTCACTAGTAGTCTAAGGGTATACACCAGGTCACTAGTAGTCTAAGGGTATACACCAGGTCACTGGTAGTCTAAGGGTATGCACCAGGTCACTAGTAGTCTAAGGGTATGCACCAGGTCACTAGTAGTCTAAGGGTATGCACCAGGTCACTAGTAGTCTAAGGGTATACACCAGGTCACTGGTAGTCTAAGGGTATACACCAGGTCACTGGTAGTCTAAGGGTGTGCACCAGGTCTCTGGTAGTCTAAGGGTGTGCACCAGGTCTCTGGTAGTCTAAGGGTCGCAATTCAAAATACCAAAGTCAATTTTGATGAATCATGTATGATGTATGTATGCTCATATGTTGGTGCTATAATATAGCTTGGATTCTACCACACTATGGTTTGAGTTATACCACACTATGGTATGAGTTATACCACTCTATGGTATGAGTTATACCACTCTATGGTATGAGTTATACCACTCTATGTTATGAGTTATACCACACTATGGTTTAAGTTATACCACACTAGGGTATGAGTTATACCACTCTATGGTATGAGTTATACCACTCTATGGTATGAGTTATACCACTCTATGGTATGAGTTATACCACTCTATGGTATGAGTTATACCACTCTATAGTATGAGTTATACCACTCTATGGTATGAGTTATACCACTCTATGGTATGAGTTATACCACTCTATGGTATGAGTTATACCACTCTATGGTATGAGTTATACCACTCTATAGTATGAGTTATACCACTCTATGGTATGAGTTATACCACTCTATGGTATGAGTTGTACCACTCTATGGTATGAGTTATACCACTCTATGGTATGAGTTATACCACTCTATGGTATGAGTTATACCACTCTATGGTATGAGTTATACCACTCTATGGTATGAGTTATACCACTCTATGGTATGAGTTATACCACTCTATGGCATGAGTTATACCACTCTATGGTATGAGTTATACCACTCTATAGTATGAGTTATACCACTCTATGGTATGAGTTATACCACTCTATGGTATGAGTTGTACCACTCTATGGTATGAGTTGTACCACTCTATGGTATGAGTTGTACCACTCTATGGTATGAGTTATACCACTCTATGGTATGAGTTATACCACTCTATGGTATGAGTTATACCACTCTATGGTATGAGTTATACCACTCTATGGTATGAGTTATACCACTCTATGGTATGAGTTATACCACTCTATGGCATGAGTTATACCACACTATGGTATGAGTTATACCACTCTATGGTATGAGTTATACCACTCTATGGTATGAGTTATACCACTCTATGGTATGAGTTATACCACTCTATGGTATGAGTTGTACCACTCTATGGTATGAGTTATACCACTCTATGGTATGAGTTATACCACTCTATGGTATGAGTTATACCACTCTATGGTATGAGTTATACCACTCTATGGCATGAGTTATACCACTCTATGGCATGAGTTATACCACTCTATGGTATGAGTTATACCACTCTATGGTATGAGTTATACCACTCTATGGTATGAGTTATACCACTCTATGGTATGAGTTATACCACTCTATGGTATGAGTTATACCACTCTATGGTATGAGTTGTACCACTCTATGGTATGAGTTGTACCACTCTATGGTATGAGTTGTACCACTCTATGGTATGAGTTATACCACTCTATGGTATGAGTTATACCACTCTATGGTATGAGTTATACCACTCTATGGTATGAGTTATACCACTCTATGGTATGAGTTATACCACACTATGGTATGAGTTATACCACTCTATGGTATGAGTTATACCACACTATGGTATGAGTTATACCACTCTATGGTATGAGTTATACCACTCTATGGTATGAGTTATACCACTCTATGGTATGAGTTATACCACTCTATGGTATGAGTTATACCACTCTATGGTATGAGTTATACCACTCTATGGTATGAGTTATACCACTCTATGGTATGAGTTATACCACTCTATGGTATGAGTTATACCACTCTATGGTATGAGTTATACCACTCTATGGTATGAGTTATACCACACTATGGTATGAGTTATACCACACTATGGTATGAGTTATACCACTCTATAGCAAGAGATTTACATCTATAATTTTAATTGTAATTACAACATATTAGAAAATTGGAGGAAGAAATGTAAAATTAAATCCTATTCCATAATATATCCCATATTTCCATAATTTAATCTAAACACTTGGTAAGAATCACTCAAATTGATCATTGGAATTATTTCATAAGCTTTCAATATCGAGCTAGTAAGAAAATTTTCCCCAATAAAATCTTAGTGATACTTTAGGAAGATCTACTGCCTATTTAATAATTACCTTAATTACATTCAAAGACATTTTCATTCAAGCTTTTGTGTTACAAATAAGTGAATGAAAATTAAAATATATAATAATAAATTCGATTATGGTAATCATAACAATCATACCAAAGAAAATAGCTATTCTCTATACATTTACTTTAATCACCAAAAATTTGTTCGATTGTTTCAAATTTCCACTCCCCTTATTTATCCTCAGGGACATTTATTACGAACATGTGCCTTTGTTTGAGAAGCAGGCATCTGTTAACAGATGTGTTGATGACATCACTAAGATATTATCAGTGCCCAAAAATGCCCTGCACATCACTAACACAGGTGAGTTTTACCTTAATTAGAGTCACAGTATTCAACCTTCTGTCCTAGATATTTGAAGTAGGTAAGTTTCCAAATATCGGACACCTCAACATTTTCGGTCATGTAAGAAAAAATATATGATAAATTTTATTTAACTTTTATTTTAATTGGTGCTCATGATACTGCAGATAATTTGAATAATATTAGAATTAGACTGATTATTTTATCGAAGAGGAATATTTTAGTTTCTTATGTATTGGCCAAGTCTCCATTGACAATAATTTCCTTTAGCATACTGACACTAATCGTTACAAAATTGATGCATTGTACATTTTATGATAGGTATAGAGGACTAGAGGGGCAGGAAATTACAATGTCGATATTGGTCTATACTAGGGTTGTGAAAATGTGCTTTTTAAATCATAGATCTTAAGAATATCATAGACGAAATGAAATGGTATTCAATACTATATACCGCTGGTGTAAAACGATTAATTCTCTTTAATTCTCTTCGTCGACAATATTTTCCAGATCTTTGTTTTAAAAACATATTGTCACAAGTCACAAGTTCACAACACTAGTCATTACTCTAGGTAAAAATCAGAAGGATTCTAAAACTTAGATTGATAGCTACGTGGCATTTGTCAACGCGCCACTATCCGATTCATGTAACGTTTTCCGAATTATTTCTTTTATCTACAAGATCCGCCAGTCTCGCAATTGATGGTGGTGTATTGAAGCACAGTTTATGAAGTTCTCTTTTCTTTTCACAGCCAAAGGACTGATAGCAGGGGACCTGAAGTTCACAACTGGGAATGGCGAGAGAGTGGATCTAACCTCATCAGTCGAAGGTATTCCCATTGGACTTTGTTAGATGATTATTGGATTTAATAGTCATTAAATTACTCATTCATTGCGACTTTTGATGAGTAATAGGATATTAATCCATCTCTTTAGCCAAATTCCATTCCACATTTATCTGATGGCTTTTAACGAATTTGCCTTCTAACTACATTCTCCAAACTAGCATTGGGAACTTCTCACTTGACACTCGATCAGTCCGACACTCCATCAGTTCGACACTCCATCAGTCCGACACTCCATCAGTCCGACACTCCATCAGTCCGACACTCTTAGATATTTTATATCGGTGGTCGGCAACCCCCGGTCCGCGGGACAATTGGTACCGGGCCACGGAAGGATACTAAATAATTCAATTCAAGAAATGAAATTATTTTTATATAAGTGTGACCTCACATAAATAGATGATACAAGTTGGTAGACAAATTCAAATTTTCTGAGACGAATACCTTTAAAATGAATATATAATGTATAACAATCAGAGTTGTTTCGATCAAGAGATTTAGGGGCCTCTCTGTGGACCCGTGAAAAAAAAGTACAACCCTACCCTGACATTCAAGACACGTTCAAATCCTATTTAGACGCGTATTTACCTGACTACTATTATCTCATTAATTTTCGAACTGAAGTATCACTCTCTTTTGGGATCATCTGTAAGATTCGAAAACTAAAATTTCACTCCTGTACAAACTGAAACCCAATTATTCATCTCCTGTACAATTTGCACACCAATAATTTCATTCCTGTGCAATCCATACTCCAATGATTTCGCTCGTGAACAATCCGCTCCCCAATGATTTCTCTCCAGAACAATCCACACCCCAATAATTTCAAACCTGTTCAATCCGCACACCACTGATTTCACTCATTTACAATCCGCACCCCAATGGTTTCGCTCCTGTACAATCCGCACCCATATGATTTCTCTCCTGTATAATCCACACCCACAATGATTTCCCTCCTGTACAATCTGCACCCAAATAATTTTACTCCTATACAATCCGCACCCCAATGATTTCCCTCCTGTAGAATCCGCATCCCAATGATTTCGCTCCTGCACAATCCGCGCCCCAATGATTTCCTTCCTGTATAATCCGCATCCCAATCATTTCCCTCCCGTATAATCCGCATCCCAATCATTTCACTCCTGTACAATCCGCACCCCAATGATTTCCCTCCTGTAGAATCCGCATCCCAATGATTTTGCTTCTGGACAATCCGCACCCCAATGATTTCACTCCTGTACAATCCGCACCCCAATGATTTCCCTCCTGTAGAATCCGCATTCCAATGATTTGATTTAGGATCCCTCCTGTACAATCCGCACCACAATGATTTCACTTCTGTACAATCTGCAGCCCAATGATTTCACTTCTGTACAATCTGCAGCCCAATGATTTCACTTCTGTACAATCTGCAGCCCAATGATTTCACTTCTGTACAATCTGCAGCCCAATGATTTCACTTCTGTACAATCTGCAGCCCAATGATTTCACTTCTGTACAATCTGCAGCCCAATGATTTCCCTCCTGTACAATCTGCAGCCCAATGATTTCACTTCTGTACAATCTGCAGCCCAATGATTTCACTTCTGTACAATCTGCAGCCCAATGATTTCACTTCTGTACAATCTGCAGCCCAATGATTTCACTTCTGTACAATCTGCAGCCCAATAATTTCCCTCCTGTACAATCTGCAGCCCAATGATTTCCCTCCTGCATAATCCGCACTCCAATGATAAGGGATCCCTCCTGTATAATCCGCACCCCAGTAATCTCACTCCTGTATAATCTGCACCCCCAATGATTTCCCTATTGTATAATCCGCACCCCAATAAGAACTGGCCACTGGGGTGCAGATTGTACGTAGGTGATCCATTTTTTGTACCTGAGTAATTAAATTATTTTGACCTGAGTGTTATTACTACTTTTTGTACCAGATTCAGATTGCTATTGTAAAAGGAATGTTTATATAAAGGATTATTTTACATTAGCTCCAGATAGCAGTAGCCTCTTAGAAGCAAACGAATTTTTGGTTTACCTAATATTCATCCCGCCGGGCCGCGAGAATATTGTTCGACGTTTACCGGTCCGCAACGATAAAAAGGTTGCCGACCACTGTTTTATATGAACGTGCTGTAGTTTTGTATCCACTAGTTTATTGTACGGCACATTTCATGTTTTTTACTGACCTGTCATGGGGGATTGGGGTTTGGTTTGATGTTATATCAGAAATAAACTGCAAAAGTGTCGGACTAATTGGGTTGTGAACTCTGCCATTCACTACTGCTCAGTTGCTGCTGGGTACTCATCGTTCCTTTCCTGAAAACGAGTCCAAGCTTAACGTCTACCTCTCTAAACTTACGACTTTGGTTCAAATAATCCCTCCACAGCTCAGGCCCCCTGTACAAGAGCGTCTTTTTGTTTGACATGCGTCAATTAACGCATGACCCAAAAATATCATTTACTCTATGGTATGTGGGCACACTTGCGGCTTTTGGACGCACGTTAAAAGAGTTAAAAGACTGACAATTGTGGACGCAAGTTTTTGACGCTGCGTCCAAAAGACGCTCGTGTGTAGGGGTCTTATCCTTTCAATATACATTTCATTTGTATTTCTCAGGACAAGGCACACTCATTCCCCACCACGTGGCCGGTATTCGTGACATCTCCTCTTCTGCCAAGTACATCCTAGTGGTGGAGAAGGACGCCACCTTCCAGAAGATTCTAGACGCTCACTACCTTAGAACCAGTGGGCCAGCCATACTAGTCACTGTGAGGAAAGGACTTGGTTAAATGTGTCATAACTAGTTTTAAAACATGTCCAAACTAGTTTTAAAACATGTTCTAACAAGCAGAAAGATGTTGTTACAAATGGAAAACATGTTCACTACGATAATACATGTTATAACAAGTAAAAGGATGTTCTAACACGTTCTTCAAGTTAAAAACAGGCTCTATCAAGTTGAAAATACTTTCTACCATGTTTTAACATGTTTTAACCATTAGCTAAGTATTAAAAAATCTCTTGAACCATTGACTAATAGGGCAGTAAACCTCTATGGTTTAAACAAACTCTTTCTCTCTCGTTGATAAACCGATAAAGGGACGTTAATAATAGAATGACATGTTGTCATCTTAGTTTTAAAAATCCTGTTTTTTTAAATTAATCTAATTAATTCGCAAATGCAGCGCCACCTACTGATGACAGGTGGAACTACAAATGTCAATTGCAAACAAAAGATTGACCAAAACAATTACGCAAACAATCGTCATACTACCCTTACATTGTTTTTACTCGCTTTAAATTGTTTCTAGAAATTTTCAAAATGTTTCTATAGAGTTAATATTTATCGTATAAGCTAAAGAACCATTATAGGATTGCCTCTCATTTTAAACAGCTGATCAGGAATGTAAACTATAACAATTCACAGCGCCCTCCCTGCAGATGCGGTGAACGCTGGATTTAAAACCAAGTTATTAATTAATATCTTTTTACGGTTGTTAGTTATAGAGAAGACGAATGAACTATCGTGTGTATACAACTAATTACGAATAACATTTTCAACAATGCTCTTTGAATTAAAACTTTGATTTTAATGAGTTTGTTTCTAGCAAAACAGTTTCCGTCAAAACACACGATGCAATTAAATAATTTTCTTACAATTTATATTCTTTCAAAATATTATGGATGAATTTAATTTGAGTTATGGGCCTCCTTCTGGGAAATCGTAATGAATTAATGAACTTAAGATACTGATGATGAATATGTTATTATTCGAAAGCTCTAAAGAAAAATAGAAGGATGATCACTATTTACGTTTATAACTTGCTCTTCAGTTCATAAATGCAATACGATGAAACTAAATCACATCTATGGGTCTGAACAGTTATTATTGATGTATCTTAAATGAATGATTGACATCAGGTCCCAATAAAATATTGACTGGTGTTTTTTGTCATCAGGGCAAAGGTTACCCAGACCTGTGTACTCGTGAGTTACTCTCACTCTTGTGGAGAACTCTCAAAATACCTGTCCTTGCTCTCACTGATGCTGATCCACACGGTCTCCATATCGCCATTGTCTACAAATACGGGTCACGTGTGAGTTACTTAATATAAATAATGTACTACATAAAACACGAATGTTTTTTTTTTTGTAAATAAAATTCTGAGTATTTTCATTGTTCCATCAGTAACTCATGCACAGGTAGGTTAAAGTACCTCAATAGTCAATTATATCATATTTAACCTCCAAAAATCTATCTGCTTCTCCTGAACAATTTCAAAATATGGTTCAGAGTAACCAATCTTCCACCGATCGCGTCATGTACGGTTTACAAAAGAAAAGAGAATTTTCGTAAATCATGACCATATAGTTGGTAAGAGAGGTAATTATGTATTCAGTGACAACTATTTAGATGGAAATTATATTATACCCTACTTATATATCTAATTCAACAATGTTTGGCATTAATTTTTAGTTAAAGGTTAAAGTTAAAGATATATATATATAGAGTCATTAATTGTGCGGATTATTTAGCTAGTAGTCATGATTTGTTTAAAGACTCCTGCATATTAAAAGTTGAAGATTTACATTTTCTTCAGTGTGCTACTTATATGTATAAGACTATTCATTGTCAGAATTTAAACAGCTTAGATTTTCAATTTATTAGAGATATCCATTCTTATGAGACACGCAACAATAATAATCTGTCTATTCCTTTGTTCACTAAAGCTAGGTCTCAGCAGTGTATTTCTTATATAGGAACTCATGTCTGGAACTCTCTGCCGTCTAACATAAAAAATATGCATAATGTCCTTTCTTTCAAACTCAAATTGAAACAGAATATTTTCAATAACTACTAGGAATACCTTTTCTCTTTTCTCTGTCTTCTACTGCATTTCTCTTGTATCTTGTAAGTTTTCCCTAAATTACTAGACTAAATCTTCATTTTAGGATGTTATTTATGTAGATATTATTTTTAGTTCTCAAATTCACTTTCATATGTATTTTTCATTTTAAATAGTTTATTTTAAATGTTATGTAACTAAACTGTAGAATAATATAAATGTTTGTTTAATTTCACTCGAACAATTTAAAATTCAAATTAAACTCGATCCATTGACTCAAAAGTTGTATGTTTATTGTAGTGTTGTTGTTTCAATTGTCTCATTATAATTTACATTATTTATCATTTTGTTATATTTATTGCATTTACAGTACAACTCCTCTATAATGTAAACCTCTATAGTGAATGTAGTGTCCTAAGTAAGAAAGTAGCCTCTATAGTGAACAAATTTTCTTTAGTCTGCCATATAATGGTCATTATTATTCAAGGAATGATGGCTATTCATGACATACTGCTGAAATTTGTTCACTATAGAAGCTACTTCTGTACTCAGGAGTCAGGACAGTGAACTCACTATACACAATTTCATTATAGAGGAGTTCTATTTACTATAACAGATATTTATTATAAATGTTTTAATTATTTTTTTTATATGAAGGTACACTCGGACCCTTCCTTAACAGTGCCGTCTCTATGTTGGCTAGGTAAGTTCGATCAAAACATTTAATTATTTAAACAAAGAATTGAAATTATACTAATTGTACGTATTAAATAGTTTAAAAGTAAATTATCATAAATAAAATAGAAATAAATAAATAGAAATACAGATGAATAGGTAAATTATATTTTTAAACTAAAGTCAAAAATATTACTGTTAAAAATTTAAAAATGATTTTAAAAATCATAAAAAAATATTTATAATATTTAACTATTTTGAAAGTGAAACTAATTGAATATTGAATTGTAGGTATTTTAGCCTCTGAAATGAGTAGCCTGAAGATACCCACCAGACACCTGCTGCCCCTCAGACCTACAGACCATGGCAAACTAGCTACACTGGCTGCAGACAGTAGAGTGGGGGCAAATGCAATGTGGATGAGAGAGGTGGGACATCTGGTGACTGGGACAAATTAATGAATGTACATTACAATAGGCAGGGTAAAGGGGGTGCTAGGAAAATTGGTCCACGGAAAATTCATCCATTGAAATTCGTCCGTTTTATTAAATTTGGAATGGAAATAAAGGCATTATTGAGTGTTAACAATATATGTAAGAGATAATTGCATTCGCATAAAATCTGGTTAGATGAAAATAGCACATATATTCAACAGTTATAACTGTTGATGAAAAATTCGTTCTATGTAGCTAATATATAATATTTTATTAAATTAAAAATTTAATAAAAAAATTAATCAAATATTCAAATTAAATAGCTGGACTTTTTCAGATATGCAAAACATAAGCAATACACAGAGAGAAAAAAATACAATCCATATGGCCATATCACATGGGTCATCAATTTATGCTTTGAATCAATTTATTACGTGAGTTGGTTGGACTTTATTCATGTTTTCACGTGTGTTAAAACAACTATGACATGGTGTTTCACCAAACATAGTTAAATCAAATCATTTTATAGATTGAATCAACTTAATTACTATAAGAGGTAAAATTAACTTTTTGGAGAATTTTGAAGTATGTTGTACCAACTATGACAGACTGTATTGTAGTAACTCACAAAGACTGTTAATCCAATGTATCTGGTGTATAAATTAACTTACTATGAGAGTTGGCGCAACTTTTTTTAAGTTTAGGAGTGAGTCAAAACGACTGTTTTATTTTAAGTCTTAACCAACGTCAATTTAACAGATTTTAAGAAGTACCTGCAACTCACACGTAGGTAGGGATAAAATCAAACCATTCATACAAGTCAAAACAAATCAAATTTAATTAGATTCAACTAATCCTTTCTCTGTGTGTAGTTGTAAAAAATTGCTATTTCATATGGGGCTCTAGATCCTTTCGCCGAAACACTTTTACAGTAAAAATCAGTAAAGTATACATTTTGTCACTATCAAACCTGGTCGGGAGAGGGGGGGGGGAGGAGCAAGCTCTCTCCAACTCTCCTCCCCCCCCCCCTCCAACCGAACCGCTAACCTAACTTTAGTTGGACTATATCTCTTTATTTTTATAACCTAGTATTTTTTTTATTCCATTTGAACTTATTATTTTGCGTTTAATGGACGAATTTTCCGGTCACGGGTAAAGGGATATATGACATGTTAATTAAATAACGGATGAATTTCAATAAGTTGATATCAAAAATTCACATAAAAAATGAGAATTTATATATTTTTCATGACAGAGAAAACAGTTATAAATAAATGCCCCCTAAAACATGACCTTCCGCAATTTGTGAAGGTAATAATATATTTCAAGGTTCATAAAAACGATGTTTTAGTAAAAATTTATTGAAATTTCCATCTGTTAATTAATTTTCATCTGGTAATTGTACCTTTGCCCTATAAAGTGAATAAAGTAATTACACATATTATTTCCCCGTACACACTATTTAGCACTTCGTGAAAATGCTTGTCTAACTCTACCAGTATATATTCAAATAGATTTTAGTGGTGGCATGCATGATGTTTGTCAAACTGTTTGACTAACGTTGGTTGTAACAACTAAGTAGAGCATATTGATCATAGGCATTGCATTAATAAAAATTAGTCAAGAAATTACTCATATGAATGTTAGTACATATATACTGTTTGAAAAACAATTGTACAACTTGTTTGATTTTCAAACTCTTGATTTTAGTGCTTGGCAACTCTAAATACAAACACCACTCTTACCCACCTCTTCACCACTCTTACCCCCCTCTTCACCACTCTTACCCCCCTCTTCACCACTCTTACCCACCTCTTCACCACTCTTACCCCCCTCTTCACCACTCTTACCCCCCTCTTACCCACCTCTTCACCCCTCTTACCCCCCTCTTCACCCCTCTTACCCCCCTCTTCACCACTCTTACCCCCCTCTTCACCACACTTATCCACCTCTTCACCACTCTTATCCACCTCTTCACCACTCTTACCCACCTCTTCACCCCTCTTACCCCCCTCTTCACCCCTCTTACCCCCCTCTTCACCACTCTTACCCCCCTCTTCACCACTCTTATCCACCTCTTCACCACTCTTATTATCCACCTCTTCACCACTCTTACCCACCTCTTCACCCCTCTTACCCCCCTCTTCACCACTCTTACCCCCCTCTTCACCACTCTTATCCACCTCTTCACCACTCTTATCCACCTCTTCACCACTCTTACCCACCTCTTACCCCCCTCTTCACCCCTCTTACCCCCCTCTTCACCCCTCTTACCCCCCTCTTCACCCCTCTTATCCACCTCGTCACCACTCTTACCCCCCTCGACACCACTCTTACCCACCTCGTCACCACTCTTACCCCCCTCGTCACCACTCTTACCCCCCTCGTCACCACTCTTACCCACCTCTTCACCACTCTTCACCCCTCTTTTTCAGATCCAGTCGATGAGGTCCACTGGGTTCAAGGCTGAGATTCAGCATTTGGTTCACATCAGTTCTGATTTTCTCACAACGGTCTACTTACCGACTAAAATACGCAATGGGGGCTGGATTGAGTGAAACGCTTGGTTAACAGGGTGGATAATCATTGGGACTGGATAGAGTGAACCGCTTGGTTAACAGGGTGAATAATCATTGGGACTGGATAGAGTGAACCGCTTGGTTAACAGGGTGGATAATCATTGGGACTGGATAGAGTGAACCGCTTGGTTAACAGGGTGAATAATCATTGGGACTGGATAGAGTGAACCGCTTGGTTAACAGGGTGGATAATCATTGGGACTGGATTGAGTGAAACGCTTGGTTAACAGGGTGGATAATCATTGGGACTGGATAGAGTGAACCGCTTGGTTAACAGGGTGAATAATCATTGGGACTGGATAGAGTGAACCGCTTGGTTAACAGGGTGGATAATCATTGGGACTGGATAGAGTGAACCGCTTGGTTAACAGGGTGAATAATCATTGGGACTGGATAGAGTGAACCGCTTGGTTAACAGGGTGAATAATCATTGGGACTGGATAGAGTGAACCGCTTGGTTAACAGGGTGAATAATCATTGGGACTGGATAGAGTGAACCGCTTGGTTAACAGGGTGAATAATCATTGGGACTGGATAGAGTGAACCGCTTGGTTAACAGGGTAAACGCCCAATTACCGACAACTTACATAATCTGATAGGCTAAATATTTTTCCATCTACTGATGTATTTAAAAAAAATTGTTATCCTATATAAAGTTTTATAATAATAATGTGTAAAATAAGACAAATATAGGCCTATGCGTGTATGAGTATTTAAGCTGTATTTACTAACTTTTTTGTTTATTATATATTTTCTCGTGTATAATTTATTAATATACACTATTATAAGTATTTATTTGTTGTGATGTAAACTCAATGGATATTGTTAGCATTTGTTGATGAAATATATAATCATTTAAATCATTTGGTTTTTATTTTAAGTAATTAATGAATGATAAAATAGAGTTCCTTTTTGAAATTAGAATACAAATTATGTTATAAATATTATTTTATTATGAGTGATGTTCATGAACGTCAATAATAAATATCTTTAGTTACCAATATTATTTATTTATATAATGGAAATAGTGTTTCAATCGCCTCTCCCTACTTTTTGTTCCAGTTATTTTCCAATGAGTGCCTATTTGTTCACATGTTATTTATGTGATAGTGTGCTCCACCCTTATATTGAGTCATCGTGTAAACGCTACACACACATGCACGTGGTGTATGCGTACCACAGTTTATAGAAGGGTAGTTAGTACAACGCTTTAATATAAATTTCGGAGCTTGGCCTTCGTGACGTCATTCAAGATGGCGGATGTTTCCACCAATCATGGAGTTCTGACAACTGAGCGCCAAATTCTGAATCAAAAATGTAAACAAACAAAGATGTAAACATTGATAGATTGTCCGAAAAGCTAATCAACTTACTAATTCTTGACCAACTATTTATAATACTATACCATATGATATTATTATTCTATAATGGTGCCTAGAATATATATATATGCAGTTTTTAAACTGTAATCATGGTAATGGTCACATAACTAGCTAAGATACCTAGGTAGGTAATCATGGTAATGGACTCATAACTAGCTAATAAGATCTTTCCAATTTCATCAACATGACTTCAAATCCTAATCTTGGATTAGGTAGCTACCGGCTGTATGTGTTGGAAATTGGAGAAAATTGAATGAAAAAAATAATTACCTACCCACTACATAGTACATACCTATGTGTGAAAAGTGATTTCACTAGAATTTTGTCTCTACGACGTAACGACTCCACAGTCAAAAGGAAGAATTTGAATAAAGAAGCATTTCCAGCTGTTTGTGTTGGTGAGTTCCTATTATAGCCTTATAGACCAGTCTGTATTTCGTGCACAAAATTCCACTGACTTTTCCACCAACAAGTCGGTGGAATTTACCATGAAATACAGACTGGCAAAGTTTAACTAATACTTAGCACTGAGCCAGTGAGCCTTGTTTCAAAGTGTGGCAGGAAAGTCACCAGTTTAGTGAGGAAATGGATCCAGGTCGCCACATTTAAGGTACCTACTCTTTAGCCATGATTTTTTTAATTTGAAGGCTATACTGTTTTGGTTGATATATTTGCCCCATATGATCATACAATTTCTAAAACCAGGTAATACAGTGTAATAGTAATCCATGTTTTAAAGTATAAGTATGGACAAAGTCGCCAGTATATTGATGACCAGTCTGGAAAACTGCTTACGCTAACAGATGAACTCTATATGCTAAATGCTGCGGATTATACAATTTTTAGCAATTTACCATTAATTTTCGAAATCTTTAAAACTCCAACAGAGTAATTAGTTCATCAGAAAGTACCTATTTTTCCAGACTGAATTGATGACTTTTGAGGGGTTAAAATTAAAATAAGTTTGAAAGCATATAAATAACAAGTAAATCTCTCCCAAAATAATCTCTATAGATACATATGCATCAGACATGAAGCATAAGGGTATATTTAACTTAAAGTGTATCATTTTCACTAGGAAGCCAGTCTGCGACTCTGCAAAAGATGCATGAAGTTGTGAAGTTCATCCGGCGACTGTTGAGGCCCTGAAATTAGTCTCCTGAATTATCCGGCGACAATTTTCTAATTAATTCTTATGTGTACATGTGCTCATTCCGTTTCGTTCGCCACTACTAAGGAAATCCCTGTTGGTTTCTTTCCTTCCTCTTACTGATATTGTCGTAAAATTAGTTAAACTTAAAACTGAAAACTAAGAGACATTCCCTCCGGGGTGGCTGAAAGGGGTAGACCTACTAAAATTCTTTTCCTTCTCTGTGGTGTTGCTGTTGATTTGAGGCTGGCGAAAGGGAATGCAGCCAGTGACTTAGATGACAGCATGGCGAAAAGAGCAGAGCAAGTGGTTTAAACTTAATAACTTACCTCGAAGAAGACCGAAGAAATTAGTTTTCTAACATTGAGGTGAGTGTCTCTTAGTCATTTATTAGTAGATATTCCTTGTTAGAACATAGTAATTTTACCATATAATTAATTAGAAAACTAAATTTTCTTTCGAGGCGGGTCGACCAGTTATGGCCCAACCTATAGGTTAGACCTCACTGTGATAACAATTCCCATGAGTTAGTAATCAGGTGATTATGTTATTGTTAATTTGATTATAGAGCTGTATAAGTTTGAATGATTAGTAACCACTAGAAAACAAGTTGTGCTACTGACTGTGAGAGTATTAGTATCTAAATGATCAATTTCTCATATTGGTGATACTACTACCTAAATAATACACCTCCCTCGGTTATACCCAAACTTTAAACATGTCTGGGAAAGGCCGTGGTGGTAAATCTCCAGTTGAGGATGATGGTACAGATCGTCCAGTTGGTGCAACTGAGTCTGGTGGTAGTGAGACTAATGTGAAAGATAATAGCCAAAAAAGCTTGCTTTCACTAATGCATAGTAGCAAGTTAAGATGTAGGATTAACAAAACTAATATCACTAAAACTGTTAATTTAGTTGAATCAAGTGAGTATTTGAATCAAGAATTACTTGGCCAAGTTGAGAGTAGAATACATGGATATTTGTCTGAATATAAGATTAATTTTGAGAGAACTCTTATTCATATGAGCCATCTGGAATATCATGATGATGATATAGAAATTTTTCAGGAGGAAGGCATAAATTATTTACATAATATTGATTGTGCTATTGCAAAATGGAAAAGGCATGTTAAAGAGCAGGAAAACGAAAGTTTAGAGCGTGATGTTAAGCCTTCTAATAGAGATCAGAAACATCAAGCTTTCACTTTCAAATTGCCTGAAATAAAGGTTAGCACCTTTGGTGATACTGATTCTGATCCCTTTGCATTTACTCAGTTTGCTTCTTCTTTTGAGAATGCCATGAAGGCAACGCCAAGTATGGAGGATTCCCAGAAACTATTATATTTGAAGTCACTTTTGGAAGGTAGAGCACTTGCGTTAGTGGAAAACATGTCCATACAAAATGTATCCTTTAATGAAGTTTGGAATCTTTTATCAGAAGAATTTTTGAATAGAGATAAGATTATAAATGTGACCCTAAATAAATTAATCAATTATCCTATCATGATTAAAATAAGTGAGATTAAAGAATTTTTTGTATTCTTGAAATTCAAATTAATGGAATTAAGTAAGTTGAATGTTTCTTTCAGGGAAGAGAATTCAGGGGATGTATTATTATCAACTTTAATTAGGAATAAACTTCCTAATTATTTTATTGTAGAATTGAACAGATTGACCAGGAATCTTTATCCCAGATTGGATGATTTTCTGGATAATTATGATTCTGTTGTTCAAATGTTGTCTGTTGAAGAGCTAAATTCAAAGTATGGGGATAACTCAGACAATAAGAGAAGTTCATCAAGTAGCCAGAGTGCAAGTTTAGAGAGGCAAGCTGAAAGACCATTGAAAAGTGTTAGCCCTAAATTTCAGAATTTCAGGGAAGGTAATGAAAGAAAAGGTTGTAAACTTTGTTTTATGACTAATCATACTACTCTACATTGTAGGAAATACAGCTCATTTTATGATAGAATTCAAAGAGCTCGTTCTCTGGAAATTTGTTCCAGGTGTTTGAGTAAAGCTCATCAAGAATCCGGTTGCCCAGGAAAAACCAAGGGTTTAGCTTTTCAGTGCATGACTTGTCGTCAAAATGATCATACTACTCCTATGTGTCCCAAACTGATCGTTAGTGAATTCAAATCAAATGCTTGACTAGTGCACAGCTTTGGCTCTAGTGATCAGGCATTGAATCCTGTGATAAGTCTCATACTAAGTATTGTGGGTAAGCCTACTAAAGTTAATTTTCTGTTAGATACTGGTTCTCAGTTTTCCTTAATTGATTCTCAATTGGTGGGAAAAATTGAGAATGGAAAGTCTTGTTTAAGAACAATCAATAGTTTTAATAACGTTTCTAGAATGCAGGGTGTGGAATGTTTCATGGATTTGGTTTTTCCTAATTCTGAGAAAAGGTCAGTTAAACTATTTGCCTGTAAGGGGTTGAATTTGGTTATGTCATCAAGGGGTCTGAGTCAAAAGATTAATAAATTAAAAGAAAGATATCCTATTAGCCCTCAATATCCTAAAGTAGTGGATGATCAAATTGTTATTGGAGGCATTATAGGAAATGATATATTACAGGAATTCACTGTTTTTGAATATATTGGAGTGGAAAATGGCAAGATGCTCAGATTAGCAAACGGATTTGTTCCTGTAGGAAATTTGAAATTACTTTTGCCTGAAAAAGTCATAGATGAAAATTCATACTTAAATAATTTTAGCTTTGAAGAACTACCTAACATAAATACCCATTCTGATATTGCTACTCCAAATGAGATGGGGGTTGTTAGAGATATAATTACAAGTAGAAAAAATGAAACTGAAGTTACTGAACCAAAAAAGAAGTGTGGTAAGAGATTCGACCAATCAGTTAATTTTGTTTTGAATGCTGCTCCTTCTTATTTCTCCCCTTTGACAGAGATCTTTGAAACTTCTAATGTTGAACAAGGACTAGAGAATTTTTTTGCATTGGAATCTATAGGTATTAAAGAAAAGACTTCTGACTATGACGAGTATCAGATTCGTAGCTTCAGTGAGGCTATTGAATTTAGAAATGGAGAGTACTTTGTTGAACTTCCTTGGAAGAAGGAATTAATAGATAAGGTACCTCATAATTACAATCTTGCTAGATATTTGGCTAAGCAGGTTAGTGAAAAGAACAAGAGGAGTGGAATTGATGATGAGTACAATAAGGTGTTTGAACAGCAATTACAATTGGGTATCATTGAAAAAGTTCAAGTGGGATTTAATCCTTCAGATCATGTATGGGTTCCACATAGAGCTGTAGTTAAGACTGATTCAGCTGTAACTACTAAAATTAGACCAGTTTTTAATTGTTCTTTAAAAACTAATAAACTTCCTTCCCTTAATGAAGCTGCATATCAAGGTATTAATTTGCTAAATGATCTTATGGGATTGCTGATTTATTTCCGAACAAACAAAATATGTTTATTAGCAGATATTGAAAAGGCTTTTTTGAAGATAAAACTTAAAAAAGTGTATGACAAAAACAAATTTTCATTTGTAGTGCATCAGAATAATAGATATACTCATTATCGATACAATTCCATAATATTTGGTTTTATTAGCAGTCCCTTTATTCTTAACTACATAGTTCATCATCATGCTTCTTTATGCAATAACAGTATAGTAGGGGATGCTTTGAAGAATAAAATGTATGTGGATAATTTCATTTTCACAAATAATTGTGAAGATGAAGCAATTGATGTATACAATAACTCTAAACATGAATTAGCTAAAGGGAATTTTAATCTTAGAGAGTGGTATTCAAACTGTGAAAATGTTAAAACCAGATTTGCAAGTGAGGACTGCTCTTTATCATGCGAAACTAAGGTGCTTGGCTATAGATATGTGCCTAGTACTGATTGTATGTATATATCAGACAGTCCACCTGAACCTGAATCTAATACCAAAAGAAAAATGCTGTCTAGTTTATCTAAACTATTTGATCCTCTTGGCTTTCTAAGTCCTTATTTGCTCAAGGGTAAGTTCATTATTAGGAAATTATGCCAAGCTAAACTTGGTTGGGATGAAGAAGTTCCTATTGATATCAGAGATGAATGGAGAGTCTTCTGTAGAGAATATGAGTTGATAAGAAAGATTGAAATACCTAGGAAAACTGTATCTGATGATGCCCCTTGTAAAATTATTTTATTCTGTGATGCCAGTAAAGCGGCCTATGGTTGTTGTATTTATGTCGTTCAGGGTGATGCAACTTCATTGATCTTCTCTAAATCGAAAGTGGCTCCCTTAGTCACAAAAACTCTACCTACATTGGAGCTTTTAGCTGTGTATTTAGGTATACAATGTACATTGAATATCTTGAAGAATACTAATTTCAATTTGAGGATTTCTGATATTTCTATTTTAACTGATTCTCAGGTTGCTTTGTCTTGGCTGTTGAAGGGACAAGTTGGTAAAAAGAACTTGTTTGTCAATAATAGATTAAAAGAAATATCCATGATGTGTGATGATTTGCAGAACCATGATATCAGTTATCATTTCAATTACGTTCCTTCAGAATTTAACCTTGCAGATTTAGTCACAAAAAGCATAAACATAGAAAAATGGTTGACACGTTTTGCTATGTGGATTGGTGGACCAGAGTGGATTGGAAAGTCACCTGATTTATGGCCCAAAGGATTTTTAGGTTGTGTTCCATCCAAGTTCACCAATGATAACATAAATTTGATCTGTGCTGGTATGGATAAGCCTGAGGATTGTGTGGTGGATCCAGAGCGATATTCTTCTTATGAGAAGCTGCTTAATGTGCTTTCTCTTTGCTTTAAAGCCAAATCTATTCTCAGAAAGCAAGATGGTTCTGATTGCAAAGTGCAGGCATTTAACTATTTAATCAGCAAGGTCCAAGAGAGTACATATAGTAAGGAAATTAAATTTTTGAGAATGCATGAAGATGATGATCCAGTTCCCCCCTTGGTGTTATCTTTGAATTTGTTCTTGGATAGTGCTGGTTTGTTAAGATCGAAAGGTAGGATTGAAACATGTGAACAAATCAATTATGATGTTGCCAATCCTTTGATTTTGAATAAGGAGCATCATGTAACCAAATTGATAATTATGAATGCTCATTCTTTATGTAAACATATGGGTATTGATGCAACTATGAATTATTTGAGAAATGGTGGAATTTGGATTCCTAAAGTTAGACAGGCTGTGTCTAAAGTTTTGTCTAATTGTTTTGTTTGCAAGAAAATAAACTCTAGACCCTTTAAATATCCTAAGTCTTCTGTTTTACCTCGTGAGCGTACTAATTTTGTCATTCCCTTCAAAACCATTGGAATTGATTATACAGGTCATTTTTATGTATTAGATCATTTTGGTGTGAAACAGAAGTCTTATTTACTGATTTTTACATGTTTTCATACCAGAGCTGTTCATCTTGAAGTTGTTAGTAAAATGACAACTGATGAGTTTGTATTGGCCTTCATTAGGTTTACTAATAGATATGGTATACCTTCAGTTGTATATTCAGACAATGCTAAGACCTTCTTGGCTGGGGCATCTTTATTGACTAATATAGTGTCCTCGGATGAATTTCAGGAAAAGTTCAAATCCTCTGATATTAAGTTTAAAACTATACCTATTTATTCACCTTGGTTTGGGGCTATTTGGGAAAGATTAATAAAGGTAGTAAAAGATTCTATTTATAAAACCATTGGTAGGCAAACCATATCTATGTCCAATTTCATGACCACAGTATCAGATATAATCCTTGTAATCAATAACAGACCTCTCACCTATCGTAGCAAAGAAAATAATTTGGACATAATGACTCCTAATCATTTTTTGTCTCACAATAATTCTTTTCCTTCCTTAATCTTGTCTGAAGATGATCACCTGCAGATAGATGTTATAGACTCTGATGATGTAAGAAAAGACTTGATCAGTGCATTAGACTACAGAGATGCTCATTTTGCTAAGTTTAAAGTCATGTGGCATGAAAATTATTTGTTGTCACTAAGAGAGCGCCAAACAAGGTCCTTTGACGATAAGAATTATGATCACAAATTTCTTAAGGTGGGCTCTGTAGTTTTGATAAAAAATCCTTTCAAAGCGAGACCCTTTTGGTCTTTAGTAGAAATTACTGAACTTTTGCCTGGGAGAGATGGTAAGAACAGAGTTGTTAGGATTAGGAGAAGTGATGGGAGCATAACAACATCTTCTGTTTCACAATTGTATCCCTTGGAACTGGAGGTTCAGTTTAGCCAACCTGTCCACACCCATATTGTCAAAGAAAAGGATACTATTACTCCTGAGAATCCAGTTGCAATAACTGAACTAGCTCCTAGTCAAAATTCTATTTCCAGCGATAGTCCTGACTCGGACATTGATGATGAGCCTTTGGTTTCTGCATTTGATGATGGTTCTGTGCCTAAGAGAAAAGCTGCTTTGAAATTTAGGAAGAGATTATCTGGTTGGATGAGGGAGGGAATGATATGATAATTGAGATAAGTCTGTAAATTTGTTGATGAATGAGGAATAATAATAAATGAAAAAAAAAAAAAAAAAAAAAATTATTAAAAAAAAAAAAAAAAAAAAAAAAAAAAATTAAAAAAAAAAAAAAAAAAAAATTATTAAAAAAAAAAAAAAAAAAAAAAATAAAATAAATAAATAAATAAAAAAAAATAATTTGTAAATAAGATGTATATAATATTTATAAGGAAGTTTGTAAATTTGTTCAACTATATGTCTGTATACATATGTAAAGTTTTTGTTAATTATTTAATGTCTAGCCATCTATTGTTTGATTGATTGTCTGACTGGTTATTCTTTGCCTGGTGATTTGTTCTGGGTGAGGTTGGTGATCTGTGAGATTGTTGATGTAACTAATTAAATTGTTAATATTTAAATTACCAATTTGCTTCCTCGGTGGGAATTGTGTCGTAAAATTAGTTAAACTTAAAACTGAAAACTAAGAGACATTCCCTCCGGGGTGGCTGAAAGGGGTAGACCTACTAAAATTCTTTTCCTTCTCTGTGGTGTTGCTGTTGATTTGAGGCTGGCGAAAGGGAATGCAGCCAGTGACTTAGATGACAGCATGGCGAAAAGAGCAGAGCAAGTGGTTTAAACTTAATAACTTACCTCGAAGAAGACCGAAGAAATTAGTTTTCTAACATTGAGGTGAGTGTCTCTTAGTCATTTATTAGTAGATATTCCTTGTTAGAACATAGTAATTTTACCATAATATGCTTAAGTTTAGCGGGTAATCCCTCCCGATTCGAGGTGGTGAGTTTTGTTGTGTGCAAGATGAAGACTGTAATTAGTGGAGAGAATTTTGAGTTTTTTGGCCATTTTGGAGAGAAATTGGAAAATCTTCGGAGAGAAATTGCCACAAAATTTAATATCTTAATATGTGCATGCTTTGCAGACTGGCTAGGAAGTCAAATTTCTCTTTTAAACTGTCATAAATTTCATGACCTGGATCCATTTTCTCACCAAATTGATGACTTTCCTGCCACACTTGGAAACATGGAACAGTATGTCCTTACTTACTTGCCTGGTCTGGCGCTCACTAATATATTGGAGAGTTTGTGATTGTAAATTTCACATTTGAGCATTAAATCCTTTAACATCCAAGTTATTTTACACGGGGAAAAAGTGTTTCATCACTATTTATTTTGTTTTTAGAACTTCATTGGACAAGTGAGACAACCAAGTAAATTATTAATATTAGTACATAGTAGCTATGTCTCAATCTCATAAACTCTTCAGCTACCTTCAAAGAAGCTAAATTTTTCTCAAAAAATGAGCAAATTATCATAAATTCTTTCCTAAATAACATTGTAGGGTCAAGCAGGTAAATTGTGGCACACTAACTGTGGCCTTTAACAACAGAAACATCATAGCTTCAAAACATTAATCAAAAATTTAAATTAATAAATTATAGCATGCATTGTGCTTCTTTTGATAGCTTATCATAGCTATGCAACATTTTAATGTAATTTCAGTTAAAATTGTTTTGGAGACTCTCTTGAGATTTGAGAGGGCTGCAATTAAAAATTAAGGGACCGCAATTTACCCGCGTGACCCTAGCATAGTCAGATTGTAGAATAATTGAAAAAAAAAAACACTTTTCCAAGACTCTCTGCAACAAATCTGAGGCTATGAGCCCAATTTTATGTCTCTGCGGGAGATCTTGCATTTTAATTCTTATGTAAGCACAGGAATTGTAACTTATGTAGTATGTTACTGGGAGATTTTGAATTGATTTCTATGTTATAATGTAACTATTAATTTAGCTGTGGGAGATTCTGTATCCTCTACTAAGAGTCGGAAAGTAACTGTCTCTCAAATTAAAATCACTGCAGAAGAAGATACATTATGCCGAGTGGTTTAAGATTAGGATAAATATAGAAAATTAGATATTTCTTGCCATTTGCTACTGGAAGGGCATCAAGTGCTCAACCTCAAACTAGTCTTCATAAATTCGCCAATAAAATGGCTATAAAAGACATGCTCTATTACTTGGTCAGACAATATATGGAAAACAAAGTGTTATTAACTTATTAGCTATTAATACCATTGCAATAATAATATTTTATCAATTATTCTATTCTATCCCCTAGTTGAAAAATGGGGACACATAATGTGTCTTATATATAAAATAATTTTTTTTTTCACAAGGGAAACTTATCTGATCTTTATAATTGATTGGGGGTGGAGGGAAATAGATAGTAGCTAGCTACTCTTATAATTTCTAAGAAATTGTAAAGATATATCGCACTTCAAAAAATGTCTCCGTCACGTCTCCAAAGATCTTTGGCAGCAAGGACGCAGGAGAAGATGCACCTTACAGACTTGCCGTATAATATAGGAATAAATAGCTAGCTAGAAAATCACAGATGTTGCTAGAATATTTAGAGTTTAACTATTTTGTATAATTAATCAAATTAATTTAATCATACTTCCAAACAGGAACTCCAACCAGTAGCTAATTTTAAATTCAGAAAAAAATTTGACTCTGACCAAATCTCATCTAAGAAGAGCTGGTTGCTACCCTCCTCACTGGAAATTTTGAAGCAGCACAAGAAGAAAATGTCCATATGATTCTTCTTCTGAACTACGTAAGTACATAACCATATAGCTAGCTTCATCTCATTATTGCTTTGATAGTTTGATTGCACTGACTCTTGGTAAACAATTTATGAATCCAGTTATTGCTTCTCATTAGTCATTTTTATAGACATTTTATATATTATTTTTATAAATATTTGAAGCTAACAATTTGTGAATGTTAAGCCCTAACTGTAATTAATATTTTATGAAAATTTTCATAGGAACCCTCGCCTGAATTAGAATCAGAGGAAATGGTATTTCTAGAAAGTGAAGTGTGGCAGGAAAGTCACCAGTTTAGTGAGGAAATGGATCCAGGTCGCCACATTTAAGGTACCTACTCTTTAGCCTTGATTTTTTTAATTTGAAGGCTATACTGTTTTGGTTGATATATTTGCCCCATATGATCATACAATTTCTAAAACCAGGTAATACAGTGTAATAGTAATCCATGTTTTAAAGTATAAGTATGGACAAAGTCGCCAGTATATTGATGACCAGTCTGGAAAACTGCTTACGCTAACAGATGAACTCTATATGCTAAATGCTGCGGATTATACAATTTTTAGCAATTTACCATTAATTTTCGAAATCTTTAAAATTCCAACAGAGTAATTAGTTCATCAGAAAGTACCTATTTTTCCAGACTGGATTGATGACTTTTGAGGGGTTAAAATTAAAATAAGTTTGAAAGCATATAAATAACAAGTAAATCTCTCCCAAAATAATCTCTATAGATACATATGCATCAGACATGAAGCATAAGGGTATATTTAACTTAAAGTGTATCATTTTCACTAGGAAGCCAGTCTGCGACTCTGCAAAAGATGCATGAAGTTGTGAAGTTCATCCGGCGACTGTTGAGGCCCTGAAATTTGCGACTGTTGAGGCCCTGTTGAGGGCACTGCTGCCTGCAGTGCCCTCGCCTGAACTTGAATGAAACAAACAATGAAACAATGAAACAATTTATTCAAGAAAACATAAGAAATGTATAGCAAAAAATTAAAACAAAATAATATTTTATTTATGTAATCAAGGCCCAAGAAGCTCAAAAAGGCTTTCAGGGCAACCTATATAAGATATTTAAAAAATTCAAGTGCAATTGTTATGGCAAAAAATTGAAAAAAATCTAGAATCACTAATAAAAATGCCGGTTGAGTAACAGACATCGATACTAAGCTTCAACATTGTGAAAACAAAATGAACAAAAAATACAAATAAGACAGTAATCCGGGTATTACAATGCTAAGAGCAACCAGTTCACGAGAATAAATCCACAAATTACCTCCTAATAGGCATCAATCATATGGCTTCTGAGAGCTTTCTTGAACACCGACAGAGAGGAAGATGTTTTTATTGCATCCGGCAGCGCATTCCACAGTTTAGGACCAATGAAAGAAACACACATCTGCGATTTAGACTTCAAGAAACGTGGAATTCGCAAATCAGTGCTGTTTCTTGTAGAATAGGAGTGAACATCATTATTCCGTGGAAGGTTCATAAACAGATAGGAGTTTAAACTATAGAAAACTGCCCGATACAACAATACCAGGATACGGTATTCAACAGGTTGGGGGAACTTTAGTATGTTTAAATTTTTAAAATGGAGAGAGGTGTGCGAAATATATGGTAAGTTATTGACAACTCTTATGGCAGATTTTTGAATTTTAATTACTTTATCAAGGTAGCAAGCAGAGGTAACGCCCCATATTTCAATACAGTAGGTTAAATAGGGAGTAATCAAAGAGTCATACAAACGAAGTAATATTTCATTTGGTAAGCAGTACTTGAGTCTATTGAGTAATCCAACAGTCTTTGATATTTTGCAAGTTATATAACTAACATGATCCCCAAATTTTAAATTTTCATCAAATACAACTCCCAAAAATTTCACCTTTTCAACCCTAGATATAACTCCACTCCCAATAGAAATCACAGGAAATTCTAGTTTCCGCTTATAATTAAAAAGCACGTAATTGGTTTTGTCAACATTAATTCTAATCCTATTCACCAGGAGCCAGTTATGAATGTTAGATAATTCATTATTAACAATTGCATGACAGTTCATCAAATCAGACCTAGGGTCGAAGCTAAAAGAGAGGGTACTATCATCTGCAAAAAGGGTATATTTGAATTGATTGGATGCATTTGTAAGGTCGTTTATAAATATAAGAAACATTAGCGGGCCCAGTACACTTCCCTGTGGCACCCCATGAGTACTATCTTTAAGATCAGAAGATGTTGTACCTAAGGAAACATACTGCTTACGCCCAGATAAATAAGATTTAAACCATCCATGAATGAATCCCCTAAATCCGTAGTGATGCATCTTAGACAATAATATGGAATGATTTACACAGTCAAATGCCTTAGAAAAGTCCAAAAATATCGACAAAACACATTTACCTGAATCCAGGGTTGGATATAGAAAATGTAAGAAATGTAATAAGGCAAGAGACGTTGATCTTTGAGATCTAAACCCAAACTGATCCTCAGAAAGAATAGAATATTTCAACAAGTATTTATACACTTGTTTATAAATTATCTTCTCTATAATTTTACTAAAGGTAGGTAATATCGATATTGGTCGATAATTGGATAGTTCATTTTTAGCGCCATTCTTATGTAGTGGGATGACTTTAGCAATTTTCAATGAATCAGGAAAATTCCCTGAAAAAACAGATTCATTAATAATACATGCAAATACAGGTGATATAATGTGACTTATCCTCTTCAGTATTGACACAGGGACAGAGTGCACATTACATGATTTATTCTTCATGGATAAAATAGTAGTATTGACATCGTCAGCATTAACAGGAGTAAACACAAATGAATTCACATAGCTACCAGTTATATAACTCATTGGATCACCTACACCGATAGGAATAGAGCTCTCAATTTGTGACGCAACATTAGAAAAGAAATCATTAAGAGAATTGACAATTTTATGACTGTCCACAGATATGTCACCATCAATTCTCATCTCATTAATTTCGATAGAACGCCTGAAAGATTTACCCATCAGGTTATTAACTGTATTCCAAGTTTTCTTAATATCATTCCTAAACTGGGTAAACCTGTTTCTATAATAATCACGTTTTGACTTTCTAATGAGAGAGGTTACATAATTACTATATCTTTTATAAGTTACGTGTGAAATTTTATTAACACGATATAACAAGTAGAGACTCTGACGTTTCCGAATACCCTCCAAAACATGACCACAAATCCATGGTTTATTATTAGATCTAGAGGAAACAGTTTTACATTTAATAGGACAGTGTTCATCATAGAGTCGAACAATTACATCAGTAAACATCAACATTGCATCATCTACACTTTCTTCACGGAGTAATTCATGAAAATCAAAACCACTTAAAGCAATGCAATAATTACTTACAGAAACTTCATTGACAATCCTATACTCAATTTTAACTGACCCAATTTGATTTTCTGAAGGACTAAATATGTCCTTAATGATAACAAAAATAGGGAAGTGATCAGACAAACTACTAACTATTATACCAGAGATGCATCCTGAATCACACGAAATAAAAATATTATCAATTAAAGTAGCACTAACATCAGTAATACGAGTAGGTTTGCTAATTAAGGGTACCAATGAAAAACTATGCATTGAATTTAAAAAATCACCAGCACTACCACTATTCAAATTTAACAGATCCAAATTAAAATCGCCACATAGTAGCACCCTTGCGTATTTAGCAAGTCTTAACCCTGACAATATTTCACAAATTTTATTTTCAAATGTAACATAGTTGGTATTAGGGGGTCGATAAACTACTCCTACAAGCACATAAATACTTCCATATGAAATCTCCAAAAATATTGTCTCAATATAGTCATAAATAACTGATATATGAGTTAAGTGTTTACATTTAAACTTTTCCAGAATAAAAATACTCACTCCACCACCACGTCTTACAGCTCTCAAGTTATGGAAATTCTGATAGTTTAAGAATTTAGCCAAATCGACAGTATCTTCATTCAACCAACACTCACTAAAACATACTATATCAAACATACAGTTTAGAGATTTTAATTCAGCTTGCAGTTCATCTAGCTTAGGTACAAGGGACCTTATATTGTAATGAATCAAAGAAAAGCTATCTACAGACAGAGGTAGTAAATTTTTAAATGTATCGGAGAGATAATAATCACTACAAAGTTCAGCATTACCACCGTCATGGAGACGATTAAAGAAATTCAAGTCAACATCTATATCATCGAATAACTCGTTGTTCATTTCAAGAAATAATTAGTATCATTAAATAACTCCGAAAATACAAAATAACATTTTGAGAGACTCAATTTAGGATTTCCAAACACTACATTGTGAGGAGCAAAATACAATAATAGGTAACTGCAATATTGAGCAGCTGAATAAATACTACATGATAATATATGAAAATAAATGAACACCAAGAAAACTGAAACACAACACCTGTGGACTAAAAGTCAGTCCCGCTCCACACCATCACATAACGAAGCCGAAGGGGCTCCCAATTCTTTAATGCAGATCTGATCCAACATTTCCATACTGTTAATAAATATTTTCTGATTTCTAGCAGAAGAATTCGGTGGTTTCAGAAATGCGAACACTCTTCCATTTTGCGAACCAACGGCAACTATTAAGCCATTGGATTTCTTTTTAACCTGCCTTAATGAAAACAGTACTTTTGCTCGAAGAGGAATGAGATCTTCATTCGCATATAAATTACCAGGTTTTACTCTCCTGCATGCCGACAACACATCATCACGAACTGTTCTATCAAGAAATTTAATCATTACATTTCTACTATCCGAAGACTGTGTTAATGGTCTTGAGCCGAGACGATAAGTTGCCAAAATATTTTCTGGTGGTATCTCACAATGCACTTTACGTTTGAGTAGCCCAATGACAGCAGTCTTGCTATCTCCAGATAGGGTAGACAACTCAGCTCCGGACAATATAAGATTTGAAGAGCGGTTACTACTTTCCAGATTGTCCAGACGTTCCTCCAATTTCACCAGTTTAGCCTTTAGATTTACATTTTCTTGCTCAACCTTCTCTAGCTTGCTATGATTTACCTTCAATTCGCTGATAATAGAATCTAACTTATCCACTATCAAAGAAAAGATAATCCTACCCTCTTCAGAGAGGCCATCCAATCCATTGTCAGAGCGACCGATAGTGGCGAGCTGATCGGTAGGAATAGAGGATTTGGCGCTGGCAGGCAGTTGAGGTACATTATGCTCAGTAGAATTTTTAGCTGTCTTAGGCATTATTATCAGCTCACAGGAAAGAACAGACGATGAGTAGCAGTTAACAACACTAGGCTGACTTGCAGAAGTGGCACTGATAATTAATAGATAAAGTATCTGAAGAACAATGATACAATATGCAGCCAAATTAACTGAAGAACAGTGACACTAGTTGGATACTTTGAACATGCACTGAAGTAGTTCAGACTAGGGTCTTAGCTAGTAATAGCGAGTGTAAACATTGACAGAGCGTCACACTACACCACACGTCCGTCTGACTCTATGATGAAGATGACATGAATGAGAGGAAATGGTATTTCTAGAAAGTGAAGTTAAAGCTGCCTGCAGTGCCCTCGCCTGAACTGGAATCAGAGGAAATGATATTTCTAGAAAGTGAAGTTATAGTTGCCTGCAGTGCCCTATTCACGGTCACCAACAACACCAGTTGGAGGCTTCTTCCCTTCCATCGCCTCTTCTTCCCAATACAGAATAATTGCCATGAATATGGAAAAATATCACAGCAAGAATCTCAAATCAAAATTGACTGATCATGAAACATGCAGCAGTATTTTAATCTTCCAGGATCTGAATCTAAATTTGTATATATTCTTCCAAGAATACATACAAATTGTAGATTCATCCTAGGGATTAAAATATTGCTGCCTATCATTTATATCCTTTATCAATGAATTTCTTCTTTTTTTTTCTTAAATAAGAACTGCTATTATAGAGAATTTTGTAGATTACTATCAGAATTGATGTACAAATATTGTATGCTCCCTAAGCTATGCTGTGATCAAATGAACAAATATTTAGTTAAGTTCAATGTCTTAGAACATGGAATCAGAAGCTTAGACATATAAATGAAAAGAATAAATTAATGAAAATAACTATTATTTAAATTTGTCCATTAGGTTTTCAATGACCATTTGAAAGTATATTCATGTAAGCGAGATATTTTTAATTTTTCATTTTGATTGAATATAGTTAACCATCAAAACTATTCTGCTTCAATGAATTTTTTATTATTATTAATTTTGCAGCTGAAACTTATGCTTAAATCTATAAAGTTTAAATTGTATCCATTACAATAGATGGATCTATTAAAATGGATACAATTAATTTATATAGCGAAATGTACTAGTTTAGTAGTTTCATTTTTTTTCATTCTCATAAGAATACTGTTCTTATTCAAGTTATTTATGTGTACGTCTGTCAATGATCAGTAAATGGTTCAGGCTTCATTTACTATCACCTCTTCATTTTCCTCTTCCATCCGTGAGTGCAGCGACCGGTGTTTGTGTCCCTTTGCGTTACATTCTTTGGTAAGTGACTGTATTCACGAAGTAGCTTTTCTACATCCATGAGCATTATCGCTGAAAGTGTTAGGTGACTTTGTTCATTAAGCAACTTTCTTTTCTGACTGCTTCTTCTAGTCCCTTGTATTTAATTCACTCATTTTCCTCTTAGATATTTGTTCTAGGAAGCCAAAGGAGAGACTTAAACCTGTTACTAAAATTCAAGTTTTTTGTGCTATTGTTTGTTATTTTATTATTTTTTTCAAACCTTGAATGAACTATAATACTATTGTATAGTTATAATGTGTTTATGATACAGCTCTTTTATAAATGATTGTTCCTAATACTTTTTAGTGAAAGGGTAAAATGAAATGGTATTGGGTTTAATAATTTAATAAGAAAATTTTTAAGTTATATTACAAGTATAAAGAATTGAAAGATTGTTACGAAGACTTTTCATTTACGGTTATAAATTCAAAAGAACAGAGAAAACCTAAAGTTTAGGGAATAATTCAATTTATATAATTGAGAAAAACAATAATCAAAATTTTGAACATCACAAAACTAGGGAGTCTAACAAAACTGCCACAGTCATTTCGAAGAGAAATGACAGACTCCCGAAAAAAAAAATTAAGCAGAAGGGAAAGTGAACATATTTTGTCTGATATACTTGAGGTACGCATCACTGGACCATCGACCACTCTTCCGAATAGTCTCAAAATCCACTCCTTGCTCTGCCAAATCCGTTGCCCTACCGATTCGAAATGAGTGAGTGTTGTACCTTAGATTCTGAAGACCACATAGAGAAATGCATTGTTTCATGACTTTGCTCATTATTATTCTGGTGATTGGTTTCCTATTTCCATCCATGAATACGGGTCCAGGATAATTACCACGGAGTGTAGAATAAGCTACGTAGGAACCAACAGGGCAAAATTTAGAGTCCATCTCAGATTGAAGTTTGTACAACGTTTCATCATCCTCATTGTGTTTGTAAGAGTTGAACTTACTATTCAGGCTTCTGCTACTTCCAACATATGAAACTTGATCAAATAGTAGTGTGTGTCTGTCAATGTAAGAGGTAACAGCTTCACCTGCACGTAAACAGCAATAATATGACAGTAAGAACAGAGCTTTATATAAGGCTAGATCATATTTATTATGAAGAAAAAGAGATAGCTTTGTCACCATCTTGAGAACTAGATGTTTAAACACGGGAAGAAGACTAGGAGCGGGTTTCTTGCATTTATTCTCGGCTCCTTTCAATAATTGTTTTACAAGAAAAGAACTAGTTGGGTCGTACAAATCATTAATTTTGTACATATAGGATAAAGCAGATACATGCGTTCTGATAGTTGAATAACGATAGCCTTGTCTCCATAAATGAACGATGTATTTAGCGATGGAGATCATGGGGGCAGGAAAACTCTGAAACCCAGAATTAGATGAATAGGCACGAAAGTCATTGAAACTTTTGAATATCGATCTATAACTTTGAAGAGTAGAACGTTTCAGAGAACACGAGAGGAGAAAACTCATGTCAGATTGATATTCTGTGGCCTCAAATGGTTTGGGATGGTTATTGGCGAGGAATTCATCCCATGCAATTTTAGCAAATTTGTGTTCACCTGAGATCGGGAGAGAGCATCACATAAAACATTAGTACAACCTGGTATGTGCAATGCCTTGAAGGAGATATTGTTTATCAAGAAACTAAGTATCATAGGTCGTACAAGTTTCATAATAAGTTTGCATTTAGAGGTTTGTTTATTAATGATAGAAACAATAGAGATGTTATCACAATGAAATACTATCCTTTTGTCTCTAAAATAATTGAACTAATATAAAAATGGGATACAATTCTAATACTTGTATGCTCAAATTTTGCCAGGATTCGGGAAATGAACCTAAAAGAAAATTAGATTCAAAAGTTGCACCGTAACCTGTTTTACAACTATCAGAATACATATGAAGCTCGTTAGAGGACAAAAGAGTCATGGGGCTAATTAATGTAATACCGTTATAATATTCCAGAAATTGGAGCCAGATATTTAAGTCGTCTTTGATCATCTTATTTAGTCTAATTTTGTAATAAGGTTTATTGATGCCGATAGTTGCATCATATAATCGTCTGAGGAAACATTTACCAATAGGTATAACTGAAGTTGAAAACTGAAGCATGCCTATCAAAGATTTAAACTCTCTTAAAGTGCATTTCTCTTCTGACAGCATATTATTAATCGCTTCTTTGTATTTCTTTAATTTATCCAAAGGAAGCTTAGCAGTCATTGACACTGTGTCTAGCTCTATTCCTAGAAATGTAATACACTGAGAAGGACCTTCAGTTTTATGTTTCGCTAGCGGGACCCCGATTGTTTTGCAAAGATTTGAGAAGTTTGTAAGATTTGACTGACATTTTTCACGAGAATCCGAAATGAAGAGAAAGTCGTCTAAAACTTTTACAGTAGAGGAGTTTTTGAAATGATGTTTAATAATCCAGAGGAGTGAATCAGAAAAAAGTTCAAAAATTTGAAAAGATGAGGAACAGCCCTGCGGAAGACATTTATCGAAATAGCTAGTACCCAAAATGAAAGAAACCAGTTAAATGATATTGTGAGGGATGAAGTGGTATCAACCGGAATGCCTCTGCAATGTCTGTTTTTGCTAGGAAACAAGGATTATTTACTTGAATTAGTTTAATAGCTGTCGTGAGTGATGCATATTTAACCGTCGAATCAGATTCAGAAATATTGAAATTAACCGAAGAATCGTCATAAGGGAAAGAGAGGTTATGAATTAATCAGAATTTTCCAGTATTACTTTTTTCTCTCAAAGCTAACGGTGATACCTTAAAATGATCAAACGGTACACTAGAAAACGGGCCCTCAATTCTAGATAAAGATAATTCATTAAGTAACATCTCATGGACGATTTCGGGATTGTTGACCACAGATTTACTATTAGTAGAGAATAGAGAACATTCATCACCCCTGAAATTCAAATAAAAACCTAGTTTGAAGCCATTCAGGATAATATAGTCTTTATTTTTGTATTGGTCCAGCAGATGTTCCAACAAACTTGGGTTGATTGGGGTTGGTGGCTTACGAAAATTAGAGTTTTGTAAATAATTCTTGTCGTTCGGTTGTAACCTGTTCATGTTGGATCTGATTTCAGTCAGATTATTGTTGACACCCTTTGGTGATTGCATATGCTGAGGAAGCCTCTCTCCATTGCAAGAGAAGAAAGAAGGATGTATATTGGAACAGCGTGGGCAACTGTGCGACCACTGGCACATTTGATTGTAGCACTTCTTATTTCTAGTATGGTAAGCAAAACAGTACCCTTTCGGTATGTATGATGAAGTTGAAGTTGGCACTGCGACGGATCTCTGATTTGAAGTTGAGGCGGTGTTCGTAGCTGTAAAGTTAAGGTCGACACGCAAGGTGGTCCATTTACACATGGAGAACTCTCTATCCTTTCTGAATTGGGTATCATACCACACCCAATTGTGTCCACAATTCATTAGTTGTTTAATAAATTTTCCGTAGGAAATGAGGTCTTGTATCTCGTTTGGAAACTTCTTCGTGTATACAGCAAGAAAGTCGTCAAAAGCTCGACACCATTCTTTGTCTGTCAAAGGCCTTTTCTTCTTAGGCAAAAGTTCCAAGGTAGGAGATGTGCCAGAATCATTCATGCTAAAGGCATACGTATCCTCTGTTTCTGGATATAATATATGGAAAAAATCAATGTATTTATTATTCCATATTTTGTTCTTGACCCTATCTGGCAAGTTATCTCCAGCTGACAATCCGCTAGAAAAAGAAACTGCATTATTAGATGGTCGTGATGGAGTTAAGAACTCACCGGCAATTTGTTCCTCTCCTGGATCAGCTAGGATTCCGACAGGGGCATTGTTGGTTTGTTGAAAATTTCTCATGACGAGATCAGTTAGCATTTCAATCTTTCGATTGAGTTGTTTTACCTCTTCCTTCAATGAAGCAGTATCGGACTCTTCGTCATTCTGATCTGAAACTTCTTTCGTCGGCTCTTTAGCCGGATGAATTTTTGATGCAGCTTTACTTACAGCTCTTACAGAATCTTTTTCCCGTTTGTTAACAGATTCCTTCCGTCGGTGAGTTTCTCTACCAGTTTTAAGATTATGGACTCTCGATTTTTTGGACGTTGAAGGGACAGGATTTTCCACCTGGTTGGATAAACTTTTTGTAACCTGAGTTAAAAATTCTCTGTCACTCACTGGACTTCTAGGTTTCTTGAAGTAATGAGATGAATTATCTTTCGTGCTGCGAGGGATCGAGAGATTCACTGCTATAGCTGTAGGCAATTCCGGAGTAGTTTCGCAGATATTTAAAAAACATACATCACTTCTTTGTTTTTTGGCAAGAGGACCTTCATCAGTATCAGAGTTAAGATTTTTTGACATTATATTAAATATCTTAAATCTGAAAAGAAAATTAACGCGTTCAAGATAAGCACATTTACAGAATCAATTTAAATACTGAATCAACTTTATGTTCATAACTTATCATTGAAAACTGATATAAATTGTATAAACATGAAATATGAAAAAAAATAGAAAATCCGTGACTGCAAGCCACAAAACAGTCTTATAGTAGGTTTAGGGGATAAATTTAAAGTTACGGTTGCATGATAGCAAACAAAAAATTTACGGTTGCATGATAGCAAACAAAAAATTTACGGTTGCATGATAGCAAACAAATAAATACGGTTGCATGATAGCAAACAAATAAATACGGTTGCATGATAGCAAAAAAATAAATACGGTTGCATGATAGCAAAAAAATAAATACGGTTGCATGATAGCAAAAAAATAAATACGGTTGCATGATAGCAAACAAAAAATTTACGGTTGCATGATAGCAAAAAAATAAATACGGTTGCATGATAGCAAACAAAAAATTTACGGTTGCATGATAGCAAACAAATAAATCCGGTTGCATGATAGCAAACAAATAAATCCGGTTGCATGATAGCAAACAAATAAATCCGGTTGCATGATAGCAAACAAATAAATCCGGTTGCATGATAGCAAACATATAAATCCGGTTGCATGATAGCAAACAAATAAATCCGGTTGCATGATAGCAAACAAATAAATCCGGTTGCATGATAGCAAACAAATAAATCCGGTTGCATGATAGCAAACAAATAAATCCGGTTGCATGATAGCAAACATATAAATCCGGTTGCATGATAGCAAACAAATAAATACGGTTGCATGATAGCAAGCAAACAAACAAAACTAACAAACCAGTTCCAAGATAACAATAAAAAAAAATATAGTTGCACGAAAGCGGACAAACAGAAAATTATTTCACTCTTGAAGAAAAAACACCGAAGTCTTCTTACTCTTGTCTCTTGCAGCTCTTTAATGCTATTAAAGCAAAAAATTTAAATTTTAGAATTTAAACTAGTCAAAATTAGATTAGAACTGGCAATTAATAATTTCCTGCAAAGAGATCAGAAAGCAATCAATTTATAGAAAATTATAACTCTGAAATTATAGATTATTCTAAGTAAGTAACAATTTTTTATTTAAACCCAAAATAAATTATTAACCCTTTCACTAAATGAGATTAACTTCGTTAAGCTCTGATAAAGAAAGTAAAAATTTAGCATAAAATAGTAATGGACAAATATCAGATTATTTGTAAATGTCAGTTTTGTTGATTTTTCAATAGTCTGTGGTAACCTGTGATAAGTTATAAATATGGATTATATATCTATCATATATTTAAAGCTGAAAGTTAAACCATAATAATATCTGGGGTATAAATGCTCCATCCAATAAAATCTGTGAATATAATAATTATTATCCTTCTCAAATAAAACCTACCTAATTATATGTTTCTATATGAAGTTCAATATAGGCTATCTGTATGAATTTAAATATAGGCTATCCGTATGAATTTATATAATATTATTTTTATCTTGCATCTATGAATAGAACATTTTACATGCATGGTAATCTATTATCAGGCTAAATAAGCTGAAATTGCTTCTTAGAAATTTGGTTACGAGTGCAGTGAGCTACTAACGAAAAATGCTTAAATAAAGAGTTTATTATATGATCAGAGTGTTCAAGACAACTGAATTTCAAGTAAATAATCTATAATGGTAATTAATATCCTCGTTATAAAAAGAAAATAATCGAATTAACCAAATAATTAAATTTGTTCAAGTTTACTATTTTGATTTTTTTTTAGCTATGGCATATCGCAACAAAAACAATACTTGGCAACTGCCTGCTACGTCACGGCCGCCAAGCTATTTTGACTCGAATTTGTACCCGTAGACTTGAACTAACTACCCTATTCTATAAACTGTGGAGGAACTCCTCTTAGGAACTAACCCGGTGTTGCGCGAAGTATATGTAATGTTCGGAGAGGATATGATAGGGATGCTCGGTACTGTTCGTTAGGATACAAATGGAACATTCTGAGGAATTTCGTATCCCAATTATTTGTATTTTGGATGGCCTGTTGCTTACTAGGCTTTATAGACTACATATATTATACTGATTAGAAAATTGTGGTAAACAGAAGTCACTTTTTTAAATATACTCATGAATGTTGATGCAAATGAATATATATTATGCATGTTAACTATCATTTAATGTAACTAAATAACTAAGATTGAGAGTAACATTTCCCAATGCTAATGAACCTACTGAATTTCTGAATAAAATTCTGATTTTTCAAGATTTATGAAAATTCTTCTTCAAAGGAAAAGACAGTCATCTCTCTCTCTCTCTCTCTCTCACTGCATTTACGTAGTTTTTGTTGTTACTCCATAAGCACCTATTACAAAAACAAGGGAGATGTATTCTTTAATTAATATCTAGATTCTAATACAAATATAAAATTCGTTAAAATACAATTAACAATGAATAGAGTAGGTTTAGCTCAAACTAGGATGAGTTTCGAGTTATTGGACGGTTCCACATTTTCGATCATAGAGTTTAGTTTATAATTATAGGTAAATGCTAGTCATTGTAGGTATACCAATTATTCTTACCGATAAAAATATGGAACCGTCTGGTAACTCGGAGCTTACCCTAGTACCTATTCTAAAAAAAAAAAATTTGAACAAGAGTGCAATTGAAACTGTAACCTTTTATTATTGATTTCACAGTACAATTTACTGTACTTTAATTAACCGTTAGAATTACCAAGTTAGTAATATCTGGAGTTTAATTTAAACCCGTCTTTAACAGTCCGATTTCCAACACTAGGGTCAAGCAGGTAAATTGCGGCACACTAACTAACTGCGAAACATCATACATTCAAAACACACATTAAAAACTTAAATTAATAAATTATAGCATGCACTGCGCTTCTTTTGATAGCTATGCAACCTTTTTATGTAATTTCGGTTCAGAAAGTCTCTTAGAGGTCCGCAATTGAAAATAAAAAGGCTGCAATTTGCTTGTGTGGCCCTACCTACATATCAAGGCAAACTACACACCTACTTATGCAGACTACATAACTATACATACCCCTGCAGACTACCTGCCAACCTACGCAGTCTAATTACCTACATACGCAGACTAATTACCTACATAGGCAAACTATCTATCTACCTACCTAAGCTAGGATCAAGTAGGTAAATTGCGGCACTTTAACTAACTGCGGTCTTATCTCAGAAACATTAAAAACCATCATGGCTTCAAAGCACTCTTGAAATAAATTAAATCTAGCAGAAATTCAACTTATTATGATACTAAAACAATCAATATGAATTACTTTCAGAAGGATTTTGAGACTTTCTTAATAGGGCTGTAATTAGAAATTATTGTTATTTCAGTAGGGGTTTACCGTCGTGCTTCAGTCATATCGTGACTATTTCGCTAATGTCAAAAGAAAATTAAATACAAGGGACTTGAAGAAGCAATCCGAAAGGAAAGTGACCTCCATGAACAAAATCACTTACCACCGTCGGTGACAATGCTCATGGATGCAGAAAAACTACTTTGTGAATGCAGTAACTTATCAAGGAATGTGACGAAATGGGACACAAGCACCGGTGGCTGCACTCACGGATGGAAGAGGAAAATAAAGAGGTGATAGTAAATGAAGCCTACGAGCCTACCTAACACAAAAATCTAAGACCTCGTAGTTAGAGAGCATAACCCTAGCGCTATCCTCTAAAACTGCATGTAGCGTTAAATAAAATGATAAAAAAAAAAAAAACAATCCATAATCAAAATTACAACAGTTCAGGGCCCCAAGGGACGCCACCCCCCTTCTCTTCCATTCACCATAGACAGGTTCAGGATAGAGCACCTAGGGGCCAATTAGAAATTAAAGGACCGCAATTTACCTGTGTGACCCTAGGTAGGTACTCCTCAGTTTTATTTATCTAATTATGCTTGTTTTTAAACTATTTCCCCTCTAGAGATTTTTGTAACTAGTGGTGCGTTCCTGTGCTGAAGAACTCGAAGAACGTTCCTTCAAGGTACGAAGTACGGTCCCTCGGTTAGCGTTCCCGTGCAACCACTTCAATGTGTACGATTCCGTGGTTTAGGAATTAATATCACTAGTTAATTAGGGATATTAATAATAACTAATTTGGTTTGGTGGGTTTAAACCGATTAATTTATTATCAATTAATCTCAAAACATGTAATATTATGACAATTATCAATTTTATTAATTTACAAATAAGAACAGGGGTTTCTCCTGCCCTTTTCGTTTGTTTGTTTACGTTTATGACGTCACGGCTGCCAAGAGGGACAGCTCGACGTACTATCTACCGTGTCGTCGAGTTCCACGAACTTGACGAACGTTCTTTGTCACGGGAACGGTTGGTTCTTGTAGAACATGAGGGACGTCCTTCGAGTTCGTCATCACGGGAACGCACCTTAGGTACAATATATAATATAAAAAACCCTAACTATAGAGGCTCTCGATTACACACACAGAGATAACCTACCTCAACCAATTGCGTTTCAACACTGGCACAACGCCAAGGAAGCTGTTTTGACTGAAGCGAAGAGAGACAAGGAAGCTCACTTGACTAAGGTGTTAACACGATGGTTCCGCTTAAGGTGCGTTCCCGTGCTGAAGAACTCGAAGAACGTTCCTTCAAGGTACGAAGTACGGTCCCTCGGTTAGCGTTCCCGTGCAACCACTTCAATGTATACGATTCCGTGGTTTAGGAATTAATATCACTAATTAATTAGGGATATTAACAATCAATAATTTGGTTTGGTTGGTTTAATTAATTATCAATTAATCTCAAAACATGTAATATTGTTTCAATTATGAATTTTATTAATTTACAAATAAGAACAGGTGTTTCTCCCGCCCTATTCGTTTGTTTGTTTACGTTTGTGACGTCACGGCTGCCAAGAGGGACAGCTCGACGTACTACCTACCGTGTCGTCGAGTTCCACGAACTTGACGAACGTTCTTCATCACGGGAACGATTTGATCTCGTAGAATTGAGGGACGTCCTTCGAGTTCTTCATCACGGGAACGCACCATTATACGTTGTTGGTTTAGCCGTTACAGCGCTTCCTTAGTACTATAACTTCCTTGACTGGCACAGACCAATGAAATGTGAATACCAAGATGTTTATATGCTACGTGGACATCAAAACTCACTGATTTGAATCAAGCGTGCGCGTGAACCAATCAGAGAATTATGGGTGCGTGACGTCATCGATTGAAATAGAAAATGTAATCGCTTTCTATACACCAAGTTGTACAGGAGGTAACTAATTTATTCGATTTAGTTTTCTATATTATTTAAGGGTGAACTAATTAAAAAAAACGTCGAATTATAAACTTATTTTTAATGAATGTAGAATAGATTTATGGGTGCGTGACGTCATTGGTTGAAATAGAAAATATAGCTTTCTATACAGCAAGTTGTACAGGGGAAACTAATTTATTCGATTTAGTTTTCTATATTATTTAAAGGTCCCCTCCAAGCAAATTTTTTTATTGTTTAAATCAACGAGGCTAATGTTTCTTATCATTTTACTGCAAACCTCATAAAATTTGATAGCATATTTTTAATTTTATATGCTTTTGAAGATTTTTATAATCCAAACTCTACAAAACCTACTTTACTTCCGACTTTCTAGTTTTCAGTCTGAAGAAGAAGAATGTACACCATTTGTTTTGATTGCCAACTAGGTATTTGGTTTAATAAATCTATTTATTATTCGTTTAAAGGTTTAAATTTGAATAAACTTATTATAGAAACGTTTATATACTTTTAGAAACAATTATTATCTTAAAAGAAGGCCAAAAACGCATTGTTTGTTTACAAATCTAAATTTAAAATCAAAACAAAGAGTGTACAATCTTCTTTCTCAGCGTCAGGTTGGAGATTCGCTCTATTGTTGCTCAAAGAGTGTTAAAAAACTTTAAAAGCAAATAATAAAATATATACTGAACCGAATTGTATGCGGTTTGCGGAATAATGATCGTAGACCTTAGTTCTATAATATTATGTAATAAACTCATTTTTTTCACGGAGCCTGGAGAGGACCTTTAAGGGTGAACTAATTAAAAAATTAAAAAGTCGAATTAAAATCATTTTTAATGAATGTAGATTAGAATCAGGTATGGGTGCGTGACGTCATCGATCAAAATAGAAAATAAAATAGTTTTCTATACAGCAAGTTTTTCTAGGAAAACTAATTCAATTAATATAATTTTCCAGGATATTATTTTATGGTGCACTAATTGAAACTTAAAGGCGAATTGAAAACGTATTTTCACTGAATATAGACTAAAATAAATATGAATTATGGGTGCGTGACGCCATTTAGCCAAAAAAAACAAGAAACTGTTTTCTATACAGACCTATGTCAAGATGTGCAGGAGAAACTGATGGGATAAATCATAAATCTAGTTTTCTAGACTATAATCTTTAAGTGTGAAAAATTTCAACTTATAGGTTCAATAGAAAACTTCTTTTAAAAAAAGTATAAAATTAGGACACAGTTAATTTAAAGATTAAATGTAATTACTATGTCAAAATTCCTTAAATTTCAACGGTATAAATGTTTTAATTATGAGAGCTCTACACAAATATTCTTACACGAGTGGAGGACATTATCAAGTGAAAGATAAATACTGCTTAAAAGAAAATATATTCAGTTAGAAATGCAATCTATTTCAGGTACAAATTTCTCTACATAGAATATAATACTATGGCTGGTATAAACAGTCTTCTTCACTTCTGGATAAATATAATAAAATTTCATAAACAACCGTGATGTAGTTGTGAAAAAAATCAATAATTTACGCACAACATATAGAAAGGAGCGAAAAAGGTGCATGCTTCCAAGAAATCGGGAGCAGGATCAATTGATGTTTATGTTCCAAAACTGTGGTATTTTGAAAAGCATGCATTCCTTCAGGATCAAGAAAATCCACGGGAAAGTCTCTCTGATATTAAGGAAGATGAAAGTCAGGTGAGTCTATACACATTTTATTTTATTTTATAGTTGATACAGGCACATACAATATATGCTAATAATAAAGGGTGTGAAGGATATTAAGGGTGGTTCTTCAACGAATCAAAGTGACTGAAAGTAACCTATATGTATATGTAGCACTTTACTTGGATAAGTAACAATTAATAAGGTAGAAATGGAATGAATCACCCAGTTACATTTGTGAGTCTTCCGTCTCGAATGTTATACGAGTAGATATTTATGTATAATCGGCTCTATAATATTATTTAACCTATCGATGAACAGCAACAAAAAGTATTACGTGTTCTCTGATAACTGTGACTTGGAACATGAATCACTTGGTCATATAATAAACACATAGCACCCAGGAATGAGATCTAGTTACAAAACAGGTTGCTTATGTAGCATTGTTGAATACATACTTTAATGCGAATATGTACATACAGCCTTAATTAAGTTTCAATGGATGAAGTTGTCTTGCCATGGCAGTTTGCCTTCTGTGATGAAATAATCAGTTAAATTTTGTCTAATCATTATGGCGATTTCCATCGGATTCCCTTGGTTTCTTCGAGCAAGATTGATCATATGTATTTGAATCTTCAGATCTTAAACCTTCCACTGTGGTACCGCAGTCAGCATTTTCTGCTACATAGCAATCTGGAGAGGCATAGTTGGGCGAAGTTTTTAGTAGATAATTGTGCAGCACACAACAAGCCATCACAACGTCATTAATGTCTTCTAAACTAATATTTATTTGTGTATGAAATATTCTAAATCTTGATGGCATAATTCCAAAAACACTTTCTACCACTCGACGAGCTCTTGAGAGACGATAATTAAATATCTTTCTGTTGTTATGTCCAGCCAAGTCTCCCATTCTATAAGGCTTCATCATATCAGGCCGCAGTGCAGAAGAATCATCGCAAACAAAGACAAACGGTAGAACTATGTGATTCATCTATTTGTTCTTTAGATGGTATATTCAGAGAATTATTAGTAAATTTTCTGTAAAACATTGTGTTCTGTATCACTCCACCATCAGAATTCCTACCATTTGAGCCAACATCACACATGATGAATTCACATTTCGGACTAGCGATTGCCATTAGGACTACACTGAGGTGTCCCTTATAATTATAAAACAGAGAACCACTGTCTGCTGGAGGAACAATATCCACGTGCTTGCCGTCCAACGCCCCCAGACAGTGTGGAAATTGCCAATCTTCCTGAAATTGTTTTGCGATACTTTTCCACTCGTCTTCCGTTTGAGGGAACTGAAATGGAGAAATTACATAGGATTAATTCACTTGAATGCGTAAGAATTATTGTTTTTTATAGTTTATAAATTATATTCATTTTAACATAACTTTTAGATAAAAATTAATGCGATATAGTACAATTTTTTTATTTTGTAATTAATGACAGTTTCTTTCTTCTTTCAGATATCATGGCGTGATAATGAGCCTGTGTCTGAGCCTGTGCCAGCCCTTCACCGGATGTCAGTGAAATACAAGTTGATAATAATGAATATTCTGTGAATGACATCAGCAACCCACCATATGTCAGTAACTCATTAACTCCCACGTCTCCTTCACCAACTAATTCTACAGCAAGCAGTGTAGCACAGCCAAGATCCAGTAAAAGAAAATGCAAAAATGACATGGCTGACACTGTGCTGATGACTATCAATGAGCACTTTAAAAAACCAAGGGAGCCAGAAAAAGAAGACAAGCATGACGTATTTGGGAAGAATGTCACACACAAGTTACGAGGATTGGATAATTTACAAAGGCTGAAAAAATCATTAATGATGCTCTCTTTGAAGCTGAATTGGGAGCTCCTATGCATAATCATAAAATTACGCCTGTAACAAATACTCAGTTGCCAATGCAGCACATTGCATTTAAACAACCCTTGCAACGCCCGGAACAGTATACTCATACAAGCTTTCCACTGTCTTCACCTTCTTTGCCATGGGAACCTTTAGCTTAGGCTGTTAGTGTATTGACCGAACTACCTTAGTGACAGTGTTACACACTTGTTTAATAAAGGAGTTTGATTTTCGATATTAAATAAAGGAGTTTGATTTTTGTTTGCTATCGAACATGTGTTTTTAACTTTTTGATAATTGTATTATTTTTAACTTGTCTATAACAATTAAGTTACATTTGACTCACAATGGGATAGAGTCTACCATTAGAAGAGCCAAAGATAGCCTTTATTGGCCTGGATTGAGAAATGACATACAACAGAAAATCGAACAATCCGAAGTATGCAACTCTTATCAGAAAAGACAGTAAAAGGTGTCGTTATAATACAGACTCCTATTCCCAGTTATCAGTGGCAAAGAGTGGTAGTAGATATTTTCTAAATAGATCATAGGGATTACATGATTACAACTGACTACTACTCAAATGTCTTCGAAGTGGACAAACTGAATAATACTAGGAGCAGTGCGGTAATTGATAGATTGAAACCTCACTGCGCAAGATACGGAATACTTGCTACTTTAGTTACCGATGGGGACCTCAATTCACTAGTGATGAATTTAATATTTTCAAGACTTAATGACAGTTTTAACATTATATATCATCACTATATCATCAACAAAGCAATGGAAAGGCAGAAAATGCTGTGAAAATTGATAAATCTCTGATTATGAAAGCTAGAGATTCAAATGAAGATCCTCTACTGTCAATTCTAGGCTGGAGAAATACCCCTTCACAAGGACATGGGGTATCTCCAGTACAGAAGTTTTTATGTCAAAGAACAAGGACATTATTACCCATAAAGAACACGCTATTGAAACCTTCTAATAATAGAGGTGTAAGAAAGAAAATGACTGAAATGAAAAACTAACAAAAGAAATAATATGACAAATCATCAAATACTTTAAAATCTATCAAAACAGGCAACACAGTGAGAATTGAACCGATGTAGATTGGGGAAAGAAGATGGAAAAAAGGAACGTGCATGGAAAGGACAAGAGACAGATAGTATAAACTATTGACAGAGGATAACAGATTGATATCAAGGAATAGAAGGAATTTGGTATTAACGGAAGCGAACAACAGTAATAAACAGGACATTATTCAATAAAAGCAAGAAATAGAAGTACCTTTGAGATCTAGCAATACATACTTATCAGGAAAAACAATTGTACTAAATGAAGAAATTCCTATTAGCAGGAATAGTAAAGCTCCAAGAACCAGACTATAACAAGGACTGGTTATCAAACCCCCTGATCGGTACAAAGCAATGAAATGACGAACATGATAGAAAGAGGGGGAAGTAAGGAATTGATTTATTTAACTAGAAATTCATTAATTATCATTTTATTTATAATTTGTTTATATATGACTGTTGGTATCTAGGAAATAGAATTTTGTATATAAGGCAACTATTTCTCTAATAAATTATCTGTTAAGATTCAACTTAAATTTGACTAATTACAACTTAGTTATTACTCTAGAGTAAAAGACAGTATTATCTTCGAAATATGCGTTACCCTATATTCTCTATGTGAAGATTGTTATAATCATTGATCAAAACACTGCAACATACGTTTGAAGGTCCTCTCCATTTCAATTTTTTATGATTTTTTTCAGTAGAACCAAGGTTACTTGTCATACAATTACAAAACATTCAAAATTTCGTTATATATATTTATTGTTATATACAGGGTGGCGCATAAGTAACGCACCCTTTTAAAAAAAATAATAAATAAAGTATGAAAGGTATAACGATGGAAATAATTGCAAACAATAGAGGAACTAAGAAAGTTTAATTTACAACTAAGTATGTAAGATAATATCATTTAAATGATTACCATTGTTGGTGAAACGTAAACGTACTCTTTTAATGAAGCTGTTCAAGTGTTCGTTACAGCACTTAGCATCTCTGAAGTTATCCTGCTGATTTCTTGAATAATTTTCAATTTTAATTTCTGTAGAGTATGAGCCTTGTCAATGTAAACTTTTCCTTTTAAATATCCCAAAAGAAAAAAGTCATGTGGGCTCAGATCTAGAGATCTTGGTGGTCACGGCCGGTACGTCACCAGAACGCGAAATTACTCTTTGTGGAAAATTCAGCCTTAGCATATCCATGGTTTCCCTTGCAGAATGAGCTATAGCTCCATCTTGTTGGAGCCAGAAATTTCTGTGTTCATGTCTTCCACCTAATGAAAAAAATACTCCTACAACATTTGTCTATATCTGTTTCCATTCACAGTTACTGTATTGCCATCAAAATCTTCAAAACAATATGAGCCAACGCTTCTCAAACAGCCTGAATTGAAACATCAGTTCTAACGGTTTGCGGCCTTCCAAAGCGCCGTTTGTCTACTGTTGATCCGGTTTTTTGAATTTAGAGACCATTATTTATATGCAATTTTTATCTGGACTTCTTCCGTCATTAAAAATGTTCATGTAACTTCTCTGCACTGCAATAGTTGAACTATTACACGAAAGGTAGAGTTGAACAATTTTTGTTCGTTGTTCTTTCGTGTAGCGCACCATTTTGAAGGTAAATTTTATAGATTTATACCCGCAATATACACTGGGTATCTGCAGACAGGATACGAAATGTGAATAAACTATTAGAGTTCTTCAATCTTTAGCAATTATTCCCATCGCAATACCTTTCATAGTTTTTTTTTGAAGGGTGCGTTACTTATGCGCCACCCTGTATAATTTGAGTTATTCTTGGAAAAATATTCTACGCTCCTAAGTTCAACCAAAGAAAAAGTATGATTATTTGTCGAAAAATTCAAAACAACAACAAAGACCTACAAAGCTTTAAGACTGTCAAAAACGACAACATATAACGTTACCTAAATATTATTACCCTAGAAAAAATATTCGGGTAACAAAAAGTGTATGTAAATGCCTAATTACCCTTAAATTATCGAAAATAAGATATAAAGTTCATTCTAGACACTTTTTATTCTATTCAACCTCAGAAAGTCGGACAGTGATGGGTGAGTGAGTATATTTCTTATATAATTGATTATGAAGCAAATGGAACACAGTGTAAGAATGTTCAAAGCAATTGAAAATTACCAAATAAGTTAATAACTGAAATTTCTCCAAGTCAGAGAATTAAACCCTAGATTGATAATTAATTCCTGAATTAATTATTAATCTGAAAAATTATTATTAATTCAAAGATCTATTAGTAAACTGTAGATTTGTCTTTAAAAATTTCAGACATCAATGAAGGGGTATCTGCCTCGTGTGAACACGACTGTATTTAAATGAAGTAAATACATTGTTTTAGCTAAGGTAACAATTATTGTGAGTCAACACATTCTCAATTAAATTATATATTTTAACACGTATTTCGATATGTATATTGTAAGATAACTGATTTGACACTATTATTTGATAAAATTAATTATAGTTGTCTAAATTCAAGTTTGAGATAAATTTTCATTATTTTAATGTCCCTTTCATATTTCAGTAACTTTATAAGGCAATAATCAACTGTAAAAATGAAAACAATCAATGTAACATATTTATGTGTGAATAATCAATAATAGAACAATTCATATAACAATAATTTATTGGATGAAATAGATTATAAGTACATTCCTACAGTTTGTTGAAAAATGATCATAATAAAATGATTCAGATACCTAGAATACAAATAGTGAAAATATTTAGAAACACAATTTTCTAACAAACCAATCCTATGTATTAAAATCCAACACCATAGGAAGTTTCAATCATAGAAACTTTTTAGGCAGACAAGATAGCAAATAGTTATAATAATGAACCCTAATTCCAGGACATCAGACACTGTCATACACCATTGATGAAAAAATAACACAATATTTGAAAAAAGTAGCACAATCTACACCTAACATGAAACTCAATAAACAAAAACATAATAACTAATTTAATCGGCAGTTATTTCATAATAGATGGCCATATTGTCGATTCACAAGTAGCTCGTGACATTGATTGAGCAGGTGCAATGAATCCACATGTCAAACACTATGAAATATTTTCAGGTTTTCGATTTTCTGATTCGATATCCAAAGTGAATTAGTATGATAGGACTTTTGTTGAAACTTATTTTGTTGGACTAGCGGAAGTAATTCCTCTTTAAATGTAACACTGAAACTTTCTCTTATATTTTCTATTTCTACACGAGTCAACGTGGTTGATTGCTTGAAAAGAATCAAGATATTCTTGTAAAACTTGATTGATTCATCATCAGAAAGATATAAGGGTTCACTTCCCATTACGATTTTAAGTGATTTGAGATTTTTGCACTTTTTTAGAACTAATTTTTCGAAACCAGCCAAAACGTGATCACTGATACACAGACTCATTAAAGAATCTGTCATGAACATATCCAGTAGTTTAGGATGATTTGAAAATAGATTTGGCATCGCATAACCTGGTGCTAACACTAAGTGTTGAAGATGTAATTTCGGAAGATCTGAAAATTTCATCTCCGATTCGACGTTGAATGATTCGATAATTTCAAGGTAAAACAGATTCTTGCACCTCGTGACTATTGAAGAAAGTTCTGGATTCAAAGTGAGGTCTGAACATTGCAGATCTTCTAATACACCACTAGAACGATCAAGACAAGTTAGAAGCTGAGTTTGCGGACCAAAGTGAGCTATAGATTTAAATTTTGTAGGTAAATTGTTGACCATACGATCAAAATTGTGGGATATTTCAGTATTCTCTATGAACAACGATCCACCCATTGTCGAAAATGTTAGCTTCTCTTCTTTATAGATTTCGAATTCAACTTCATTCAGCTTTTGACATTTCTTGAAAATGCTACAGAGCATTTCGGGAAGTTTATTTTCAAAATCTAGATTAACATTTCTGTCCACTAGGCTGGAACAGTACCAATCATCTATGTTGAGAGATTCCAAATTTATAGACATTTTGACTTCATTCCAGAGTGTATTATTTTCAAATTGATACAATTGATGTTCTTCAATATCGTCCAACTGCAATGAAAAAATATAGATTACACTTAATACACTTAACATTTGAAAGTTGAAATACTTTGGAATTAGAATTTTATTCTGTAAATGTAATGTATTCAATAGTATTTGAAAAAATCAAATTATATTGTGACTAATATTTTTTTCAAGAATGTGCAATCAGTTCCATCACTCCAACCCTATTCTAAATTACGCTTATATGATGAATACCCACTAATTTGTTATTGTATACATTAAAAGTTAAATGAATTCTAAGAGCATTTCAGTTAAAATAGATTTTAGATTGTTTAATTAAAACATTTCACCCCCTTGAAATTATGTGAATCCCGTTGAGTATAAATTTTTTCAGTCATATCAATATGTATATTCAACACAAATCCATTTGTTTTACAAGTAATTAACTAAGGTAAATTGAAGAATTAATAAAAAAATTATTTCATAATTTAATTCATTTTGTATTCACATTGATAGATATAGTATCGTTCCATTGCTCTATTTACTCCCAATAGAAAGTGGGACAGTGCAGGATGAGTCCTAAAATTTCTTATATGATTAAATACGAAGCTAATTATGGGTCAATTTCATTTCTGTAACTGTCATTATTTATCCATAACCATAGTTTTACCAATTTAAAGTATTTCTAGAAAAATTTAATTTAGAATGAAGGGAACTTTAACAAAAAGTAATTGTTGAAAGGCAGGGATATTCTTTTCTGATTATACTATTAAAGTGCTGGATAACACTTATTTAGTCAATATTTGAGACTTACCGTGATGTTGATCTTTCTCCTCCATGTTTTGACCTGACTGAGACTTTTGAAGCGTCTCGAAACTTGAGATAAAACAGATCTATCTTCGAATCCATACAAGTGGCTGAAGATCTGGAGAATCATTTCATTTGGCAGAGAATCAAATGGACTAGCCTGCAGAAGAGAAAGGATTATTTAACTAGATTAATTGTTTTAATAAATCGAATTGATAATATTTCCTGTTCAGTTATAGAGATGGGTATTGATGTTGAGGGATAAGAATTAGTTTATTACATAATATTGTAGAACTAAAGTGTAGGTCACTAAGATCAATCATTTTAGAGTTGCAGAAAATTGGGTTAATTACTATTTTTCATGACCGGTAATTTGACCAACTGGTATTTCTACCCCCCGTTATACCCCTTGTTTCAGCAAAATAGTGTTAGTATTCTGCAGATAGTCGTAGATAATATATGTATTATTTGTTCATTCTAAAATCACTTAAATAATCCTATACTGTTAACGTGTAAAATCACTGTTCATTTAACTTATGTTTAACACATATTACGTAATGAATGAGTCCCAGTAAACTCGAAAAGGTTAAATTACGATTAATAGCTACATAACTCTATACAAAATAGTTGAAGATAATGACAAAAAAGTTATCCCGGTACAATATTTACTATCAACTTAGTGATAATTGCTCAGAACGATTTTACCAAGTTCAAACATGTTTTAAACAAATTCAAAAATGTTCTAACAAATACAAACATGTTCTAACAAGTTCAAACATGTTTTAAACAAATTCAAACTTGTTCTAACAAGTTCAAACATGTTCTAACAAATACAAACGTGTTCTAACAAGTTCAAACATGTTTTAAACAAATTCAAACATGTTCTAACAAGTTCAAACATGTTCTAACAAATACAAACATGTTCTAACAAATTCTAACATGTTCTAACAAGTTCAAACATGTTTAAACAAATTCAAACATGTTCTAACAAATACAAACATGTTCTAACAAATTCTAACATGTTCTAACAAGTTCAAACATGTTTAAACAAATTCTAACATGTTCTAACAAGTTCAAACATGTTCTAACAAATTCAAACATGTTTTAACAAATACAAACATATTCTAACAAGTTCAAACATGTTCTAACAAATACTAACATGTTCTCACAAAATACAAACATGTTTTAGCAAGTTGGAACACGTTCAAACATGCATGTTGAAATTATTGCTCTCACCACATTGACTGAATACTGATGGACACCTGCAAAGTTGCTTCACAAGATGCTTATCTCTGTAACTCCTAATAAGGCTCTATCACACAAGTGATCCAGAAGTGTGACTGTGAATCACATGGTCTATTTAGGTGTTATAGTCAAGGATAATAGTGTGTACCTATTTTAAAGCATGTGGCCTTGTCAATGACAGGTAATTGGAAAAATAATCATGATATAATAAAGTGAATATTAAATTATACTTACATGAAAAATCCTTATATTCCTTGCAAGTAATGTTTTTGGTTGGTTTTTGAGGAATATTTTCCTTTAAACGATAGGTTGAAAAAACTTGTTTATTCTTTTATATTTTAGAACACATGTTTTCGCTTCCATTAGTTAGGTAGTTTAGTGATTTTGTTTTCAGTAAATGTTTAAAAATGCGTCTGTTATGTTCCAAATTATTGTACTTTTATCACAGCTGATTTGTGATGTGCTTTGTTTTGATGTCTTATAGATTGTTTTGAGTTGGCTGCTGATAACGAGGTTATAACTATTCTACCTTTCGTTTCATCAACAATGCACAAACATAAACTTTTTCTATAGAAACTGAAGAAGTTTATCTAAAAGAAGCAGCGGAAATGTTACATAATTTTTACGGTATAAAGGGATATAGGATGTCGAAATTGAACAGCTAGAATTATTTATGTATTATTCGAGGTTTGTATTTTTTTTTGGTTATGAAAAAAACTAAAAAGTGGAAAATTTGTCACAAATAATTTAAGTTAAAATAAATCAAATTTCAATAATGTTTTTTCCGACGGTTTAAATCTGAAATTGTATTATTTTAATTCGAAAATTTTGAAATCTTATTTGAACCTTGACATTTAATTCTTCTACAAAATAACATTACTACAATAATTTTGAAATAACCCTTAGACATTTAAAACAAGTCTATTTAGTTGATCTCCATAATGATATCTAATATACTCTACCTTGCTATTCTCAGACGGAAAAATCGTGACTAATCATATCTAGGGCAAGTAACGAGTCATCCATCGCACGGTTCCACCTTTTCAATCATACAATAAAAAATAATATAATCAATATTATTTACGAATTAATATAACGAATTTTTTTATCAATTCGAATTATTATAACAAACGAATAATCGATAATGTATAACTGTCCGATAATTCGTAACTCACCCAATTATGACGTAATGGTATGTCCATAAACGTTGCAAATAGCAGAGGCGTATGTTCCATTCTTTTTACCTACCTAGTTAGGTAGTGAGAAAGTGTAGTGACAATAGGTGAGAATTGTATGTGTGACGTCATCATAACAACACCTTTAAAGCAATTCTAAATGAGTTAAGATGCACCTACTCTTTATTAATTGTTAATATATATAACAAGTGATAAATATATCCAACTTTTTAAATCCATTAAGCTTCTTTATAATGAATAAAGTGTGTTGCTTTGATGACGTCACAATCATCAATGGATCGATTGTCAGTAGGTGTTTTTGTGTTGTCGATTTGCTCAGTTTATGGTGAGATTTCAGTGAACGAGCATTGTGTTTAGTCTTTAAAAGATATTTATTATATTGAGTTATTAATAAAAATAATTTTTTTAATAATTCATAAAATTATATTTTACCTACAATCATAAAAAAGATAAACCGAATATGTACAAAAAATTTAGTGATGGTTAACATTTTTTTTATAAATTATATTAATTAATTTTATAATTTGTACGATAATTAGGAAGCAACCTAGAAATGTATATCATTTTAATTGCATTAACATAGAGCTCTAATAAACAATATAGCTGAGTAATTAAATCGCCCGTGATAGAGTATAAATTAGAGAAGCCACATGACGCTATATTGTTAGCCCTATATTGAAATTATTTACATAATCACACTGTACAGTCAAAGAAAAGGGAATCTATAATGATTTTAAAAACAGTTACCTAAAACCTAAAGAAATTTACTAATTGTAATGTTTTTTTTTAAATATTTTAAAATTGGTCTGGATACACGATAACAAATGTGTAAGATTAGAAAATATGTTTTAGGAAATTAGAAAACTGTGGAATTAGTATCATATGCAATGACTGTTTTCTCTGATAGAACTTGACATTGTTTGTATAGTATACAAGACATTGTTTGTATAGTATACATGACATTGTTTGTAGGTGCTTACTCTATTTGTGTGAAAAGCTTTGTAATGAAAATAGGGTTGAAAATTAATTTGGTAATCTGTATATTATAATAGTGCATTATAATACATATACATTGATTATGCACTGGAGAAAAATCGTTGATTGTCATTCAATCAGTTTTGGAATTTCTGCATTTTAACTCTTAGTAGATATATTCGAAATGAGTACATAGATAATTACATTAAACAATTACCGAAATTGATCATTATTATTTAACGTTAGAGGTTGGAATAAATGATGAAAGTTAGATTCATTAATGATTTGTGTATATTTGAAAAATATCGTTCTTTTGAATAAAAAAATACTTATTTTCTGTTAAGTTTTCAAACTCATCTCCACCTGAATTAATTTGCGGATTATTTTGCTTCGAAGTGACCAAACTCCAACTTGCCCCCCCCCCAAAAAAAAAAAAAAAAAAAAAAAAAATCTTATAGTCTTTCAAACTAATCGGTTTGAGGCTAGTAATTAAAGTTAAATACATAACTGCCAATCTGTGGACAAATTCTCCATTTCATTTCGATATTATTTACTTACTTGTATTCCTAAATAGATATTGTATTGAATGTACTTCACCGTAAGAGTTCATCCCTAGTAGAATATTATTTGTATTAATTCCGGGGACAATGAAGGACTATCCCAGGTAAGAAGGATTTATTCCTGGGATATTCCCCAATATCCCAGGAATAAATACTTCTTGCCTGGGATGGAATACTTACTATTTGTGTCTTCTTGCACTTACGAATTACTTTAGCCGTCATGGCTTCTATCAATTTTTTCTAAATTCGGAAGCTGTTCTGTACATTATACACTATTTTAAAATAACTGTGTCACTAAAAGCATTCCTTTTAACTTGCAACTGAACACTGTACCAAATTTAATGAGAAACATCATCATATATAGACTTGAAAATTTAGGAATGTTCATCTCAAAGGTGATTAATTCGTTTTTTATATATTTGTGTATGTCTTCTAGATTACATAAATAGATAGTCTGGATTGCTATTTCAATACAACAAACATGTATATTGATATCATTGCATGAAAAAGTTATACGAATTTATTTTATTAGATTTATTATTGCAAATTATGACGTATATTAATTACTGTAACAGTCGATAAATCTGTACTTTCTAAATGTACTTGATACTCTATATGCATTTATATTCCAATAAAGAAAAAAAATATTTCAGCAAAAAAACAAAAACATTTATAAACAAATGGGCACAATGATAAACAACTCTTTCATTTATAAACGTTGGTTGAATGAACAAAGTAAAAAATAAATATCCAATTTCTATCAACAATACCTTTAATAATGTTACAAATAGTTGCACTTTTTATACCGTTAAAATGTAAGCTCACATTCATTGTATGTAAATACCGAGTGATTTACAGTAAATAGCTACATAACGTACTGTCATTACTAAAGTAGAAAAATGTCCCGTTATACAGTTTAATATGATATAACTATATGCTACATTTTAATTGAAAAGATATTTGTCTTACACGAAGAATCCGTATTTTAAATATTTAAAACGAATTCTGTTCAATATTTTAAATGTTGGATACAGATTGATGATTTCGAACCTGCTAGATGCCTACTTCTACTTCTTTAATTTATAGTACATATTATATTTATTTCCCCTTTTAACTTGTGCGTTGTGCTTTGATCTAAAATTACAAGGCCAAATCATTGATAAAACCTTGAATGAATATTATTTTGATTAGCTATTTATTTCTGTACAGCTCTTCGTATTGCTTCATATTGTAATAATTTATTTTAAAAATAGAAAATTTACGTTGTAACGGTCTTGTATATTTTAGCTCATACGAGAAAGTGCATCGACCTTCTATAAGTTTTCTATACTATTTTCTTCACGAAGCCGAATCATGTATACGTGAGACGCCATGAATAGGTACCTATGCTTAGCTACTCTATTAAGATTTAACAATACTTTCCATTTGCTTATTATAAAATTAGATAAATATATTTACATTGTATTAATATTTCGGCAATTCAATTCAATATGTAATTACCTATTATAGGTAAGTGTCTCTATTTATTAAAAAAAAGCGTAATAATTGTTATTTCATCATGATCATAGCTCTAGTTTATTATTTCTAAATTCCAGATATGTTAGTTATTAATAATTTTCAATTTACTATATTAACATGTTTTGAGTGACTGTACATTTTGTCCGTAATTTAGGAATCAACTTTTGTCCGTCGGGATGTCAGTTTGTTTTTGGTGCTCTTAGGCAAGTGTGGGTGTGCGAATTGTCTCACTGTTCCATATGTGTAGCAGTGCGTGAATTTCCATCAACTAAAGCAAGATGCCAGTGAAACTCACTGAGGATATGGTCGTGGCCCGATCAAAAGGCTCGGATCTTCACAACATCAGGAAATTAAACTGCTGGTGAGTCTTCGACTTCAAGTAGGATACGTTTAGGTTTGTTTAACTGGGTTAAATTTCTGGAAGAAATACTTATTACTTATGTAAAATTATGTTGACATTGACTGGTAATGGCAGAAAAGTTTTAGATATGGGAAAGTACAGCTGTTAAATTATATTTGTGAGTTTGTAGTTACTAGTTACTAATTACTATTAGAAGTTGCAACTTAGAAATTATAGTTATACAATTGCTTTAGGCAGTTGACACTTGACAGTCTATTGACTACTGCCAAACTTCCAAAGCTCCAGCCTCCAAAAAGTACTTAAGTCTGGAATCAGACTGGCTCTGACTGCAGGAACTGGTAAAGTGTTCTGACTGTTCTCCAAGAAATCCTCCATTTTGACTGGCAGTGGCACTCAGGCAGTTCAGCTCATTAGCCTCATTGCAGAATTTGAAACATTCAAATAGAATTTAGAAAGTTTGAAATTTAGCATAGCAATTAGGTACTTTTTATTTAATGTGATAATGATATCATGAAAGTGAAACTATCAATCTATCATCATATGGTAAAATATTACCATTGCATTTAGTGGCATTTACCCAAGTGAAATTGTATGTCTCATAAACTCACCATTTGTCTCTCCAGCTCTTCAACAAATTCTCTTCAACATGATCAAATTAAATTATCATAAATTCTCTCCAAAATAACATTGTAGCATAGGAGAAAAATAGAAAAAACTCGCCATTTGCAATTGAAGGGCTCAAAATAAGTTAAATAACTGTCACTAACTCGCCATTAAAATGGCAAGTTTGGACATGCTTTATTACTTGGGCATTTATCAATAAGATCAATTAGATTATAACCAGTCTGCAGAATAATGAATATGTCTCTTCTCCCGCATAGATTTTAATTTGAGAGTCAGTTATTCTCTGACTCTCAGTAGCAGATCCAGAATCTCCAGACTCCCGCAGCTAAATTGAGGGTAACATAGGAATTAATTCAAAATCTCCTGCAGCTAAATGAATGGTAACATAGGAATTAATTCAAGATCTACCGCAGAGATCTCATATTTCTCAAATTTATTCAAAAACTCCCGCAGAGAGTCTTGGAAAAATGTTCCTTATTCTGCAGACTGGGATTATAAGGCTTATGCCTTACTGTACTCCATCCATGTTTCAGTCTCAGAGGCTGGAAAATTGTAAGCCAATTTTTGGTAAACTCCTAACTAGTTTAGTTGACCCTAAGATTATAGATAGGGTCAACTAAACTAGGAAGTGGATATATAAATCCTATATAAAAAATAAGATCAAATTATTTTATATTATGATTTATGAGTTGTAAAATATGGAAAATAACTATTATGATTTTTACAATTGAAATTTAGATGAAAATAAAATATTATTTGAATGTGATATGCATAGTAAATAAATAGTGATCTATTTACTATAGTAATATGTATCTATAATACAAGTAATAAAGCATCCATTTTAATGGCGAGTTTGTGACAGTTATTTTGAGCCCTTTAATTGCAAATGGCGAGTTTTTTCTATTTTTCTCCTATGCTACAATGTTATTTTGGAGAGAATTAATGATAATTTGATCATTTTGGAGAGAATTTGTTGAATTTTGGAAAGAGCTGGAGAGACAAATGGTGAGTTTATGAGACATACAATTTTACTTGGTCTATAATACCGATCAACTATTCAAGAGAATGCCTTATGGAAACATATTGGGAAAATGACAACTGAAGGTAAATTTACCAAATTCTGTAAATAAGAATAGTCTTGTTAACGGATCCTTAATCTCAATAAATATATGTAAAATATGATTTAAATATTAATATCCCTTTATATTCTATACCCGCTTCCTAGTTTATTTGACCCTATCCAAGGGTTAACTAAACTAGGGATTTTACCCAAATTCTTATGTTCCCATTTTAATTTTGGCTCGTAACCACTAACCAATCTGCAAAGACTGCAAAGTATGGGACAATGGACATTTTTAACAATTTCTGTGTGAACAATCCTTAATTTCTTCCTATATTTTAATATTTAGTCCCAGAGTGCAGAATATGGAACATTTTCCAAGACTATCTGAGACAAATCTGAGCCCAATTTTAGAAATTTTATATCTCTGTGGGAGAACTAGAATTAATTCCTATGTAACCATTAATTTAGCTGCAGGTGAAAAAGATTTTGAATTAATTCCTATGTAACCATTAATTTAGCCGAGGGAGATTCTGAATCTGCTGCTGAGAGTCACTGAGTCAGAGAGTAACTGTCTCCGAAATTTAAATCTCTGCGGGAGAAGAGACACATTATGCAAAGTGGATATTTACATGTAGCTATTTTACTGAGAACAGAAGCCAAAATAGAGGATTTTCTCATTTTCTTGGAGAACAGTTTACCAATTTCTTCAGACTGAGACTGGACTTGTAATTTTCCAAAATGAGCCAAAATTGGTTTGGCTCTGTCGCTCAGAATTGTTATGAAAATTTAGCTCAAAAATTGGCTTGCAGTTTGTCACCCTCTGAAACATGGGGTTTACTACTGAAAATTCTGATAATTTTAGGTATAATAAATAATTGCTAAATTACATGAATTCCATTTTAGCTAACGCACATCAGAAACTGGTTAAGTCCTCTAACCAGTCATCAGAGTATGGGACATTTTTAACATTTTCTATGTGAACAATCATTAATTTCCTCCTATATTTACATGTAATTTACTGAGAACAGAAGGCAACTGGAGGATTTCTATTTTATTGGAGAACAATTTACCAGTTTCTGCAGACTTGCATTAATCTAATTTGATATTTATTCTTTGTAAAATTCATAAATATTAATATATATTAGAAAATTCAGTAGGTAGTGCTTGACTGTTGCACAGAGAATGTCAATAATGCCCTTCATTTTTTAGATTGGTATGGCTATATAAAGTATCTTAAATTCTAAATATTAACTAGTTTATTTGCCCAATGTTAATGCTATGTTATGTTAAATTTTCATTTTTTTTTGTTTTACAGGGGAAGTGAACTTTGTGATGTGTCAGTTGTGAGAAAATTGCCTAATGTTGAAGTATTATCACTCAGGTGAGTTTAGAGAGTACCTACCATAGCATTTTATTCTACTATTTCAAAATATAAAACAATTTGTTTAATTACTAAACTGATATGATTTAACTTAAATCTAAGATAATTTTTGTAGTACTGATCAAGTTATGCTAAAAAAAAAAAAATACTTCTACAAATATTTAAAATTACTATTCAAAAGAAAAAGATGTCAATTCAAAATTGAATCAAATTAATCTGTACAGGTAGCAGGACTGATTAAATTATAAATATTGTGAATTAGCCCTCCAGATTTAATTTCAAGAACAACAATCAGTTTTGACTTTATCTCAACTTATTAGAAATGCACTTTAACTTGATTGTGTGGTTTTACAGACTGTGTTTTAGAAATTTGCAGCTATAGCTAAAGTAATTGGTAATGGAGAATTAAATTTGATACATAGAATTAGATTTGGTAAGTCACTGATTTTTGTATATCACTATTGATAGAGATCAATGGCTATCATTTTAAAAGCCTATCTATACTTTGCTGTAAGATGCTATTACTCTAGAATAAGTGTTGATTCCTTCATTTTTCTTTGCAGTGTCAACCAATTAACAGGTCTAGCAGACTTCCAATGGTGTCAAAATCTACAAGAACTCTACATAAGGAAAAACAACATCAAAGATATAAATGAGCTGCTTTACCTTCGCCAGTTACCCAAACTTAAAAGTTTGTGGCTTGCTGACAACCCCTGTGCACAGTTCTCAAAGTAAGTAAATCACTCAAATATCTAGTTATTTGATATTGATAATATCAATTATCTTCAGTAAGCCATATATGCTAACTACTGTGATGATTCTTTCAATCTTTTTAGATAATAGTTCTAAGTTATGAAATGAGCTTATTGAAATTTATGATCTAGGTTCTACTATCTTGCTGAGATAGTTATTTTTATTTCTCTTTTTTACCAAAGCAATCTTTAGAGTATCTTTGTTATTTGTTGGATCATTTTGGTTGTCTATTTGGTAAATTGAAATATTTTGGTGGTGAATCTTTCTTCTTCCCTCTAAATTGAAATTATTCATAAATCCCTTTATAAATAAGCTATATTTAATTTATTTTTAATATTTTGGATTTGAAATAAATATCCATTTAATTAAAGAAAAAAAATATTTCTTTTATAAAATTTGCTACCTATTCATATCTACTATTCAATCTCCACTTCCCTCTTGCTATATTTTTCATACAATATTCCTATTGTAGCTAGTAAATGACTTTATTAAATATAACTCTGAATTATAACCCTATCTAACTATCATCACATTTTAACTTCCCGTCATAACCTTGTAGCCTCACGTTAGTTTTGACTCTCTTTGCAGTTACCGTCTGACAGTTCTGCGTAACTTGCCTCATCTTCAAAAGCTAGACAATGTTGCTGTGGAGGGAGAAGAGGTACAGCAGGCCATGACTTCTGGCTTGTTGTTACCTCTAGGGCAGGATAGGTAAGTAACATTTACTAACTAGATGACTGGTACTCATAGAGTGTATACCTTCGCCTCCACTTATAAATGACCTTGCAAGTAACAAGATGATAAATAAATCTCGGCTAAAATATAACCTTTGGTAATCTGCGAAGGTACTAACTGTGTAATACGGTAGTGAAGCTTGTCTGATTGGTTCTGAGTTCTGAATTAGTTGCTTTTTTTGGACAAGATCTTGTGTCATTAAATTTTGATTATGTAAATTTATTTATTTATTTAATACAAAGTAATCTATTTATATATTTTTCAAGTCTCATAAATTAGCTGCTACCTGAAAATTGATTTTCTAATTATACAGGGTGTCCGACACTTTTGTTGGCAAACTTTAACATAAGGTTGCATTCGTCGAAATAAACACTTTTTATTCTATGAAGTTATGGTCTAAAATGCTTAGTTAAAGAGTTACAAGGTTAGGAAAATAGTATCTGTACCATTTATTATTATTAGTTAACGTCTTTTTTTTAATGTTGCAATAAGAAACAAAACATTTTTAACAGTAATTATTAGGAGCAAAAGAAACATAATCTTAAATTTGATTATTTACAGAATGTGTTCAATTTGCCGCCCATTCGTTGCGATGCAAGCGTTCAAACGTTTTTCCCGCAAGGATTCGAGAAACTCCTGGTGTCTTTGCTCGCGTCTGCCAATCATTGGACAAACGTTTGAACGTCTGCATCGCAACAAATGGGAGGCAGTTTGAACACATTTTGCAAACATGTAACTTAATTTAAGATTAAGTTTCTTGTGCTCCTAATAATTAGCTACTATTAAAAATGTTTTATTTCTTATTGCAATATTACAAAAATGATGCTAACTAATAATAATAAATGTTACAGATACTACTTTCCTAACCTTGTAACTCTTTAACTAAACATTTTAGACCATATACCTTCATAGAATAAAAAGTATTTATTTCTACGAATGCAACCTTATGTTAAAGTTTGCCAACAAAAGTGTCGGACACCCTGTATATTAATATAATAATAATGTGACCTGATTAGATAAAATGATGTCACATTATAAGCTCCTATAATTGTACTATTAGATTTATTAAAACCATCCTTAAAACCTTAACCCTTTAATAAGATATGTGTAGGCCAAAATTATTTTTTTTAATAAATCAATATTATATAGATAACCTATTGAAGTAAGAATATGTTAACTTTTTATTTATTTATAAAGTCTACTGTCCTTTTTGAAGAACTTAGGGTGGTTCAAAATTTAAAATAATGTGGCATAGCCTAAATTTATTTGTGCGCTTTTTACTCCTAGAATATGATTAGCTATATGGAATAAACTTAAAAATTATTTGATGTTTTTCTAATGTCATCCCCATAGGATGGTGGTCGTTAAAGGATTAAGAATAATATATTTCTGAATATCTCTTGTACCTAATCTGATTTCTATCCCCAGAACGGCAAGTCAAGACACTCGTAGTTCAGATGGTGGAGGTGGAGAGGGGAGTGGCAGTGTGTCAGACTACAGTCCACCTGCTTCTCTGAGGGCACAGAGACAATCACAGGTGAGTAATGCAGGTACTGGTTGGTACTCTCCAGTTAAAACAAAGCATCTAGGTTGCTGGAATCTATTAATATTGGCAGTAAAATATACAAGTGTCATCTTTTTTCATTAATTATGGTTTGGAAGGTTACTGTGTTTGAATAATTAATATAATTGTATAGGCTATTGTGTTCCTCTATTATTATAATTTTAAACTTTATTGTGTTTTTTACTAATACTGTTGGTCCAACTCTTGATGAAACTATTAACAAAAGGGAAAAATTATTTCCGATCTAGTAACATCTGCTGTTTTGGATTGGCTTTATTTTCAACTATAAGAGTATTTACTGAGCTTAGTACTGAATATATTTCAGTACTAAGCTGGTGTTCGTACAATTAAATCTCTAAAAAAAACTAAATTTTTTGGTGCAGGTTTTCGAAAACCAAAAATTCCCTAAAGATTGTTATTTTATTAACCCTTTTGTATGTAGCTATACAATGTACAAAGGCACTATTTATTTCTTAAATTTGAATTATCTGTATGAAAGGGTTAATTCCAATCCATTTATTTTATCTAATATGAGAGTAATGACCTAAATGGAGCTATAAATGATTGAGTTGATTTAAAATGAATAATCACTAATTAATTCAATGATGACCAATTAATTACACATTCAGTCTTTTAATATAACTACTCACTAATTAATTTGATGTTCTCAGAATGGTTACAGCAGTCCGGAGAGAGAGTGCTCCTCTTCTGTGTCTCATGGCCGCAAGACTCTTTATGATGAGGAGGATGAGAACAGAACATCTCCCACCAGACCTGTACAGCGACAGAGTCCTCAGGCACAGGTAACGTTATTTATAGCTAGCAAAGTGAAACTATCCAAATTCTCAATTATTTTTCTGTTCCACATTTTCGGACACATAAGAAAAAAATATATAATAATTATTATTTGTTTTTTATTTCAATTGGTATCCATGATACCTGGCGGTATCATGGATACCATTTGAAACAGTAATTATTACATAGCTATTTTTCCTTACGTGTCCGAAAATATGGAACTGACCTATAATTAAGAACTTGCCCTAGCTACTTTTTAATCTGAATGTCTTCTTTTCAAAAGTTTCATTTAATCGTAATTATTTAATGTTAGTTAATGTTAAACATTCCAGTAATCAGTTTAATTTTGATTTTTTCAATTAGAGATTAATTTCAATTCTATCAATTTCATTTTCATTTTGTCCCTTCGAGATGTATTTTGATCGTATGAAATTTGCTTTGCTCCACCAAAATGAACAGAACCGTGTTTCAGTGATTTAGTTTTATCAGTTCCCACATTATTTATTTAACTTCATGTTATTGTAATTCTCAAATATTCTATAATAAATTTTAAACTTCATTGTTATCAATAGATCAGAAATAATATTCAGTATAGCTACAGGTTTTTAGTTCAAGTTATTAAATACAATCACAAGAATCATAAAGGAGTAGCTACTCATTGAAAATTATTTATGAAAATTGTGTATTATTTTCTCAACCAAATAAGAGAATTAATAGCAACCAATTGTGTGGAAAAGATTGTTCATCAAAAACTATTTGAAAGTTTAATCATTAGCAACTTGTATCAAATGGTCCCATTAGTTCAGTAGTCTACTTGAATGATTAAACAGGAAAGTGCAGGCATTCTAAGCGATTTACCTCCTCACGGTTCAAAACTAACAAACGGAAAAGTTCAAATGCGCCGTCATTCCCGAAATGGAGAGGACAGGATGCCCCCCAGACCCCTCAGTACACCTTTATCCCAGTCCCACCTCAACACTATCAATGAGGAGAGACTCCAGTGTCTCTCTCCAATACCCAATGGCTTGCCGAGACTACCTAACGGAACATTCTACTCTAACGGCGTTGACGATTCCCCGTCAATATCTCCAAGGCACATGATGGTCTCTCCCGTACAGAGCCACCAGTCTTACGGCAGCAACTGCATGTCCCCGGAGCCGATGATGTCAAATAAGAGTGGCAGTAACCTCTCTCTTATGAAGTACTATTTCACTAAGGTAGTCCATATCCTGCTGTGCGTGTTTGCTAATTTTATGAGCTAATCTTTGACGTTAAAAAAAACGTAAGCTAAGTTCTGAATTTTAGATCAGTTCCACATTTTCTGACGCATAAGAAGAAAAATTATTATTTAACTTTCATTTCAATTGATAACCATGATACCTGTAATGCTGTAGGTAGCTATCATAGATACCAATTGAAATAAATAGTTAAATAATAATAATTACATATTTTTCCTTGTGTGTCCAAAAATATGGAACTGACCTATAATATGGAACTTACCCGATATATCAAAGTTTGTTGGATGGATTTTGTTGTTTTAAATTGTATTGAGATGATAATCACTAATCTCAAACCCGTGTGTTTTTGTTAATAAGTCGTCTGAAAATATCCTGTTGCTGAATTGTGCTTATAGTTTAAACTAAAATTGAGAATGCTATTGTTTGTTTTCTAACATTTATATCTCGTGTTACTTTTGTACAAATTAAAGTCTCATAAATTAGCTCTTTATTTCAATGGTTTAAATTTAAAGTCACCTTTAGACTTAGTTTTTAAATTCTGAATAATGTATTTTTTTTTAAATAGTCTGCAAGACTATTTAAAAATTAAATGGATACTTTCAACGAGTCTATTTGAAATTAACTAGAGAGTATCTATACTTATTTGCTATGATAGCTAGGTTAGCTATATTAACTATAATTTTTACTTTAAAAAGACTATATATTTTATCATATGCTCTTGATGGAACAATAGATGATGTTCCTGAATATTCTTCAGGAGAAGACAATATTGAACAAGAGGAAATGCTCAACATTTGATATAGCTATTAGTTACTAATTTTTTATAGGTGAATAGAAATCAATATAGCTACATAAAGTGCAGGGAATTAAATTAATATATTTGTTCTATCATTAATATTCCTAGAGTATGATCTAGCTATAGCTAAGGATCACATCTGGACTTTCACAAGTGTGTTCCATGGATGCCAGCATTGCTAATGGTAGCTTTAAAAGAAATGAATTCCCTGCTGCTCTTTGGAATGTAAGACAGTTCCAATCTTTCGTAAATGTATCACCCAAATTGTCACTGATAATGACAGCGCATCATTTTCATATTCCATGGATATCATTACAATTCCCATTAATTAGGCCTTTAAGAGTCACTCTTGAACATTTTCTTCCACAATTCAGTCCTCAGTGCGTCGGTCTCCTGAATCTACCCAGTACACTTCGTCAGCAGCTCAGAGGGCGTCACCTCAACAGTACAGCAGTGATGAAAGAGCATCTACCCCCATGAGAAGAGTCTCTCAGCCTGTTAGGGCATCACCACAGTCCTCTGGTTACTACCAGGTCCATATTTACTTTAGATTGCTACCAGGGTTGTTCTCGGTATAGCTACTAGCTACCAGGGCTATGCTTGCCTGGTTGTTACTTGTTACCAGGACTATAGCTACTTGCTACTTTTACTCACTGAAGGTTTATCTTCTTATGTTTCCAGGTTTATTCTTCCTATTTTCTAATTCTCATCTGTATTGGAGCTAAGGTTTAATTTCAATGTCAACTCTATGTGTTCATTTAGAAATTAAGTCTGCTGGTTCTCCTTTCTCCTACATAACTTTTGATTATAAATATATTAAATTTTTTATACAGTATGCTGTTTAAGAAATTAAAGCTAGGTATTTTTAAATACAGACAATGTACAGTCAAAGAAAAGAGATGCTACCTGTAATGATTTCTTGACAGTTTACTAATTTCACATTTCCAAAATTAACTTTACTAAATGTAGCTAATGCTTGTAGATATTTTAAAATTGATTTGGATACACGACGACAAATTTGTAAAATTTAAAGCTAATTGAAAATTAGAAAAATGTTATTTAAGATATTAGCATCATGCGCTGACTCTTTTCTCTGATAGTACCTGCAATTGATCTACTCAATCCTTAATTTAATACCTATTACTAATATCTCGGGTGAAGGTATATGCTATCATCTGCCGAGTATCATAGCATTGATACTTTAAAACCACACTCATAACAGAAAATAATGTGTCTAATAGCTACTTCAAAATATTTAATCTTGGGGTTTTTAATGTTTCTGGCTTTTTTAATCTTCAATTTTTGCACTAATAGCAACATGGCTACTAATCCTGTGAAAATAAGGCTTCACTAATTATAGTGTATGGTAATATTTAATGGAATGATCTCAATTTAATGATATCTTTTTAGTACTGTGCAACAGCTACATTATTTTCTCTCTTATTAATATCAAAGATAGTGGAATGACTAGATTGTTAGGACTTTATTCAATATTCAACATTTTTCAAGTTTACGACTTTTATTCAAGAAATTTTTTCCTAATTTAATTTTTACTTGAAAGTCCTCAGCTATATTTTATCTTTTAGATCTGCCCTTTTGTTTTGAGTCAAAGAAAGAAATTCCTAGACTAAATATGTTAAGTACCAACTCTACCATCTTTCTTAACTGGTTCACCATTGCAGAGTCCTCCCCGTCGGGCCAGTCATGCGGGCACCCCCTCAGGGGACTATGAGCCCCCCTCATCCCAGGGAAGTGCTGGAGGGGAGGCTTACGAGTCCAGGCCCCAGTACGCGCAAGAGGCATCCAGTCAAGCTATGAGGTGAAGTACCTAAGTAGTCTTAGAATGTATCTACTATCTAGGCTCACATACCAATTATCGGTCAAGTCCACATCGTCGGGTCATATAAAAAACTATATATTAATAATTATTTAACTTTTAGTATATAGTTTTTTATATGATCAAAGATGTTTAACGACCGATAATTTGTATCTTACCCTAATGGAATGATAAATATTATCTTGCTATTGTTAATAGTTTGAATTTTGTCATCTAGTATCCAATCCAAATTAAAAATATCTACAAACTTTACCAGTAGCTCGTAAACTTTCTTTTAGAAAATATAATTATACACTTTAATTCGACTTTACTGTACCTCTGCTTCAATAATTAAGTTAACCGATAATTCATTTAAGTCACTATCAATATCATTTACCAGCAAGTTTTATGCTTACCAACTGTTAATAAGTTAAATTATTAGAAATTCTTTCTCTCCACAGATATCATGAAAGTATTTTGTCTTTAACTTCCAATTTATGAAGTGAATTAGCTAACTTCAATCACTATATTCTTGTAGCTAGTAGCTATTTCTTTGGTTAAATGTTCAATTTGATTATTACTATGACTGATCATTCTAGTCATAGTACTCAATTGTGCATTGGAGCATTGACTGAAATTGTACACTCTTAATAAATTTTATACTGCTTGTAATTGATAATATAAATCAGCTTTACTGATGTTATTTCTTCTTAATAAACTATTAATTATGTATGCTTTTTTCTTACTAATGTAAATCTTTGTCTGACTTTGCAATATTTTTCCTCACCATGCTCACCTATGGATTTGTAACTCACGCATAACAATTACTTCCAATTTAAAATACCACTTCACTGATTGGCACTGAATGACACTAACAGTCCACGTGACAGAGGTTACGAGTCATCAGGGCTACCAGCCAATGCTTACGGAACGCTTGGCAAGAGAAAGCAGAAACAGACTCACTCTTTTCCTTACCAACCGAATGTACGCAAACGTCTACCCACAGTCGGGGGTGAGAACTATCAGCAGCTCAAATCACCGGATTCTTTGCAGGACGACTCGTCTGTTGGTAGAGAAGGCGGGCCTCAGTTAAACAGGGAGGCGCACATGCTCTACCTCAAGCAGCTAAGAGATGAGCAGCTCATGAAACTGTCAGGTAGAAGAGAGGAGGATGATGAACTGCAAAGCTTTGTGGAGCAACGTGCTGGCATTGTCAAGAAAAATGAACAGAGACGTCATATTCTGACTGAAAGTCAGGAACGATTGTACGATCAACCTGAAATGCAAGAGGCTCCTGTCAAGTCCGCTCTGAAGAATGCTCAAGATAAGTACTTGCTGCAAGATCGATACATAAAGGAAATGGAGATCATGAAATCGAAGCAAAAGAGAATCGATGATGCCTTTCAGAGCAGTCCAAACAATATCCATCCGCAGCAGAAGAATATATCGCCATTAATATCCCGTGCTTCCACTTCAAGTCCATCTCTTCTCTCTCAAGTTTCTTCTGGTAAGGTGGGTGGGGGTAACATGACCCCCTCTGGTAGGGACAGGCATGCCACAGGCCCCCCGACATCTCGCTCTGTGCAGAACTTTGGAGCACCTCAACCACGTATTCTTTCCCCGCCTCCACTTTTTTCCAACATGCAGCAGCAGCAACAACAACAACAACAGCAGCACCACCAACAACAACAACAGCAGCACCACCACCAACAACAGCAGCACTTTGACTTCACCTTCGATCAGCAAGGAAGCCACATCATTGTCAGCAACAATCCTCCCCACTCCAGCAGACTCTCCCCCAGCACTTTGTCTCCTGGAAATGTCATGAACGCCAAAAACAGCGCCAAGAACATTCCACAGAACTGTGATGATCAGACAGGTCAGACGTACCTCAGTCCTTCTTGTGAACGCAGCAGTAAAACTCTCTTGTCACCTGTAGAGCAGCAGTGTCTTCAGACCAAATTCAACAACAACAACGAGATCAAGAACTACCCCACTCCCCTACCTCGCTCAACATCTTCTCCCGGTTTTCAGAATCAGTCCATGACTAACCTCAATAACAATGATCCTAACTTGGTTATAGAGGACGAGTAAGTCATCTATTTTGCATCTTTAATGTTTTCAACTTAACATCCTTTTTCTATGCAGATTCTTGGTCAACATTGTTAAATGTTCCCTTTTAAGCAGTGAGCTCTAATCTTTTCTTTACCTTTCTCAAGTAGTTAAATATATTTTTCAGATTTTGTTTGTTGTTCTACTGTCGATAATATTATGCATGATTACTCTAATGCATATTAGCTCTTCAAATAATTGTTCTTAATTTAATACAGTAATACTTCCTGACTTCAGTTTAGTTTTGCTTTTGCATGACATTGAGTTGGAAGTAACCAAAGCATTCTGCGGACGTTTTTTTTCTATAAAGGATGAGATTTACTTTTACTTCCGATGCAGAAAGTACTATTTATTTTATATAAAATATTCTTTGAATGTTATGATGTTTAAATTTTGGGAGAGAAAAAGGTGCTGTCTTTTGAGCCACGAACTGTTATATTATTTGGATTATGGATTGTTTTTGTAGTGCAACCCGCTAGGAGCCCAGCTTAAGAAAGAACACCTCCTGTTGTGTGTTGAGGATTTTGTAAAAAAAACATTAAAGTTGTTTTGAAAAGCATGTTTTCTAAATCTGTTTTTTATGTTTCTACTATTTCTATTATTTTAAATAATTCATTAGTAATTTAGTTACAGGAAAAGTATATCTAATCTAATTCACATTCTTTCTATAGCTATCCTATTTTATTCATAATTTATGGCACAAATATATTTAATATTCAAATAATTATCTTCAAACTTATAGCTAAGTTGCCTATTTCATATATAACTTTTCACATCTCTATCTCATCACACATAGCTCACTAATTCCTTTCCCCATCACACATAGCTCACTACTTCTTTTTCCCCATTACACATAGCTCACTAATACTTTTTCCCCATCACACATACCTCACTTATTATTTTTCCCATCACACATAGCTCACTAATACTTTTTCCCCATCACACATAGCTCACTAATACTTTTTCCCCATCACACATAGCTCACTAATACTTTTTCCCCATCACACATAGCTCACTAATACTTTTTCCCCATCACACATAGCTCACTAATACTTTTTCCCCATCACACATAGCTCACTAATTCTTTTCCCCATCACACATAGCTCACTAATATATTTTCTCACTACTCCCTACCTGTTTCAGTCGGCAAGTCCCCAGGGAGCAGCAGCCCCAGTACAGGAGTCAGGAGTGGGGGGTGAGTCACCTAGTTACTGCTACCTAGTGACTAGTCTAGTCTCAAAGCATACTAACACTCGTAGTGACTTACCCCAGAGTTGAGGTAAGTTACGAATTATCAGTCGGTTTCACATCTTCGGTAATACAGGGTGACCCACAAAAAGTGTACCCAATTTTGAAATAATATAAATATTGTTTTTATAAATAAACTAGTGTAATTTCCCGTTAAAAATACCAATTTATTACCCGTTATTATGTTACTTTCAATGAATCAATTAAAATTTTTGCATAGTCAAATTTATTTTATAGATAAAAACTTTTAAAAATTGACTAAAAACATAGGAATTTAAATATAAAATCAATACATTCCAGTGCGTATAATAGTTACATTCTTCATGTTTAATACCCGTCATGTAAAAGCGGACACCAAATAAATAAACACACGAGGGAAATTATTAGTATAGATAATGAATCTCAAGCAATTATGGTGGTGTAATGGATAGAAGTAAAAATATATCATTTTTGTTTTACTTGAACTCTAATTTCTATTTATTTTTAAATACAATATTTATATTAATTCAATATTTTGTACACTTTTTTGTGGGTCACCCTATATAAGAAAAAACGATATAATAATAATTAAATTTATTCTTATATGACCGAAGATGTGAAACGGACCGATAATTCGTAACTTACCCTAGTGGAATGTTTCACACTCTCTAACATGTAATAAAAAGTATTTGATTAATTTATATCTTTTTCTTGACTGACCGAAGATGTGGAACCGTCCGATAATTTGTAACTTGCACATCATTTAAAACTTGTAGCTTTTTCACTCAAAGCAAAATAGTAGTTAGAGGTTTGAGACTAGAATATGTCAGTAATAACGCCTTTTGTACATACCTTATTTAAGTTAATGCTTGGTTAATTTATTAGTTTGAATACATTCCCCCCCCCCCCCTTTGCTAACCATTGCTAATGGTAATTGAATGAAAGAAAAGTTTTAAATTGTAGCTAATGGTAAATAATTTTAATGCTATTAAATATTTCTCAATATTACTCACTTCACAATCTGTTATGCATTTATTTTGTATATATTTAGTAATATTGCATCAAATATCATTTAGTTTGTTAAATATTTAAAGGATTTTCAATTTTTGGGTTTGCCACACAACTGCAATAGTAATTAAATTATTTAAAACAGTCACATTTTGTGGTAGCTAACTTGAAAATATTTTTTATTTACTGTTTTGTGAATTTTCCAACAGTGCTTGCGTTTATTATAGATTTTTATTTGCTATTGCTATGATAGAAGTGTCATGTAGCTACTATATAGTCATGTACTGGTGAAATAGCTTCAATTGATTCAATTCTGTTATTGCTATATGGTTATTTACAAAGACTATATGAAGTATTCAATTATTTTGATGCTAAAAGTTTATGGATTCCTATTTTGATACTAAAAGTTGCATTAATGTTACTATATATATTAATGCCATGACTCATTGAAGCTTGTTCCCACTACCAAGTCACTGCTAGCTACTTTCCTTTGCTTATTGCCACCACACTCTCGTTCTAACAAATTAGAGTGACGATCCTAACGACAACTACGTGAGACCCCAACAACAACCCATGCAACGACCTCCTGCATCCGGTGTACCGCCACAAAGAGGATACACTAGGCAACAGTATGCTGCCCTAGTGCAGCAACGGGTGAGAAACAACTAGGCTAATGGAATAACAAGGGAAAGATGCCTGTAACTAGGTAACTGGTATGGAATAACAAGGGAAAGATGTCTGTAACTAGGTAACTGGTATGGAATAACAAGGGAAAGATGTCTGTAACTAGGTAACTGGTATGGAATAACAAGGGAAAGATGTCTGTAACTAGGGAACTGGTATGGAATAACAAGGGATAGATGTCTCTGTAACTAGGTAACTGGTATGGAATAACAAGGGACAGATGTCTCTGTAACTGGGTTGTTGGTTTGCATTAACTAGATAATTGGCTGAACATTACTTGGTAACTAGTTTTTAATAACGAGGTAAAGTTAAGAACATAACTAATTAGTTAGTTAGGCATAACAAAAGGAAATGGTCGATGCAACTAGTATACTGGTTTTGATGAGAGAATACTAGTCTTCTATCGTAGAAGCCAATAGCCACCAGATGTGTTTTCTGCTGAAGTAAGTGGCTGAATTTGTTGCATAGGATGTTTCTTTGCTTCTCCTCACCCAAGTGTATCTTGTGTTGCTATACTTGCATGTAGCTAAACACAGTAATTTGAAGAATGAGTTAGAGGCCTTCTCTTCAAATACAACACATTCTGATATTTAGAGCACCAGATAGCTAGTAAAAAATATACATTAGAAAAACATATATTTCACACTAGGGTAAGTTACGAATTATCGGTCGTTTCACATCTTCGGTCATATAAGAAAAAATGACTTACCTAATAATTATTATTTAATTTTAATTATTGTCGTTTTTTCTTATGACCGAAGATGTGAAACCAACAGATAATTTGTAACATACCCTATTTGGTATGTTTTGTATTGCCATTAAAGCAGGTTCCAAAATAAAAATTAAAAAAAAGAACTTCAATTTATCTGTATTGTTGACTTTTAATGGATTTTTAATTTAGCTTTAATCTGCAAGACTGTAAAGTAGCTATATCCAATCATATACCTAGATACTCTCTTTTCAATTTCATTTATTTATTATAATTTTCAATGACCTGTTTTTTAATCATAACGCACACAGCACAGTGTTTACTGAGAAAGAAATGTGTTGTATTTAAAGAACTAGCCAATAGCTACTTAGTTAACTAGTTTGCCAAGGCGTTCAAAGTAAATCCATTGGTTTCCGTTCAGGCCGGGGAGAACATTAACGTATCTTCTCTGATGCAGCAGCACTACGACTCAGCCTACAGGCGCCTAGACACCCAAGTGGAGGCTGCCAGTCTCCGCAGTGGAGCAGAGGGAGCCAGACCTTACCACGCTAGACCCAAGACAAGGGTGAGCGAGAAAAAAAAACACACACTGGGTTTTTTAAGACTTTTTGCCAAGATCCTCCTACTTTTTCCTCGGAACTTGAATTTTCCGCTGAAAGTCTGAAATTTTTCAACAACATAGATACGTGTTTTATTAATTAATGGGAGATATTCTTAATAATAAATATTAGAACATGTAGGTTGTTGAAAAGTATCCGACTTTTGGTGAAAAATTTAAGTTTTGTGAAAAGTAGGAGGAGCTTAGTAAAAAGTCCGTGGAAAGATTTAAAAACTCTGCATGTTTGCGGCCCAAAGTGCATTTCTCTAAAACGACTCTTAGCAGCACTATTTTATTTGATTATAACTAGGGTTGTGACAATATGCATTTCTAATCATAGATCTTAAGAATATCATAGAATATAGACGAAATGAAATGGTATCGAATACTATATACATCTGGTGTAGAACTATTCAATACTGTTCAATTCTCTCAGTCTGTAATATTTTTGCGATCTATGATTTTTAAAGCTTATTGTCGCAACCCTAATTATAACATTCTGAGAGCTAGATTATCAGAAAAGTTTTTCTTCTAACTAAGTATTCTTTAGCTAGTAGGTAACATATTTAAATAATTAATAAGCCTCTTATATCTTCAAATTAGTTTTGATTGGCTTACTGACCTTAAAACATTGTCTGCATGTGGAAATAAATATATTCCATATGGTACATTTTATTCTATAGCTAGCTACCATGAAATTAAAATGATTTTTTTTGGCCTAAAATTAATTATTTTGATTTTATAGAATGAGAAGTAGATATAAACGCTATAGCTGCCATAGACAATTTTTTTTTCATCGCTATTAACAGTTTGATAAATGACTATTGATGGAGTGGCTTTTTTTCATTTTTAACAAATGGTGGTCTTTGATTTTCCTGAAGTCCCCTTTCAGTTCCTCATATTTTTGACGGTAGTGATATGACCCAGAGTGTCTAAATTAAATGCCTCTCCCCTTTGATGATAATAATCTTTATTAATTAATACACCCTAGCTTCTATAACCATCTTGTGTGCCTTTCCTGCAGAGCGGCAACGTTTTATCAGCAGTTCTGTGTCTGATAAAAGAGCTCGACTACACAGGGCTGGAGGTTGCCGAGATGGCAATACGTTGTCGGATGGATGAGTTAGACGATTGAGGACACGCTCCGCCCCACAGTGCGCAGACTTGCCACCGCAGGAGTACAGACTGCTGCCACAACACTACGGACAGTGAAACGAGTCGCAGACAATCTTATGATGATAACTGCGCTTGTTCCTGGCTGAAGCAGCAGAAACGCCTAACCCACAGTTGTGAGAGCATACAACATGTTCATGATCATCCACCTGTACTCCACAGGTCTGTGCAGTGCTTGTGCTGTGCTGGTACAAACAGTTGCAATCAGCCGCCAGATGATTATCATCATCATCATGGTTGTCACTACAACAATGCTGAAGTGAAAAGCAATGCTGATTATCACATTTATAATAATCACCAAAACATTGGCGTCAGTCCTTGTGTTCCACTAGATGCTCGAAATGTTAACTCTTTACCAAAAATTAATCCAAATAATATTGTTGCACACAGTTCAAATGGTTGTGGAAATGTTGCTCGCATGTCTCAATCTTCTGAAACACTGAACTTCCCACAAAACTCGTCTAATGTCCAAATTCCGTCATCTTCTATAGCATCTGTGAGGCCTAAGGTTTATTACATTGAACGTAAGAAAGAGGAGTCCAAGTTTAACTATCCTGCCCGTGATTCTCAGCTTTCTCACTTAGAATCAGATACCTCTGTGTACGACAACGCTGAGGGAAGCTCTGTGATCTCCAAACAGAGTGACGGTGGTTTCCACGAACGTTTGGGCGAATGGTTCAATGCCATCAGATCAGTTGAAGACGTCTCCATTTTGAAAAGCCCCAAGGCAACCCACAATTTCAACGGCTTGGTCATAGCCGTTGGAGAAAGCAACCGCAGTCCCGGGGTTCTGAAAAAGGATACTAGGGACCGGTCTCCACACACACCTCTCAGTGCTCCCCCTTACGGCCGACTGGCTGACAGTGGTAGTAGTGGGGAGGTTTGGGAGGAGCGGAAAGTGTGGGGGGAGGAGCGTATGCGCAAGAAATCTAAAGAGAAAGTTCGTTTCATGACAACCGATGGCGTGAATTTTGACGGCAGAGGGAGGAAGATGAGTGATAGCAAGAGACGCAGCGAAAACTTCAACTACAATCTAAGAAATGGCGGGTACGCTCTGCCTGCAGCTCTGATTAGTCCTCTACCTAGACGTAGGTCTGAAATTAGGGAAATACATGTGTAGGTATGTTGTTGACTCAATTGTAAATAAGTGCATATCCTCTGCAATAAATATTTGTGGTGTAGTTACACCATTTGCAACTATATGGATATCATTGCTGTTCTGTGTCGATCTTCAATTTAAGGTAATTGCAATTCAAAATAATACTTTAGCAAATTATTATTAGAATCTCTCCCTGAAAATGTATCTGTCGAATCTCCTTCACACTCATCATTTTACAATATCTAGGGTAAGTTACGAATTATCAGTCAGTTTTACATCTACGGTCATATAAGAGAAAACTTTGTAATAATTTTATTTTGATTTGTATCCATCATTTTAATTGGTATCCATGATACCTGCAGATGAAATGGATACCTATTATAATAAAAAATTATTATAATATCGTTTTTTCTTAACTGACCGATAATAGTAGCTAACTTAAATTACATCTCACTTTAATTTTTAATTACTTTATTAGTTATAAAGGCACTTCAGTTCTTAATTGTTTAAGGTTTTATTACCCGATTTTAAGAGATTGGATGGTAATTATTAGATTTTAAATTAGTTACTAACCGTATCCAAAGATTTATTTCTTTGAAATCATGACGCGGTGATTTGAAGTCAGTACGGTAATAGAGTGCAATACCCCTAAAGGGCCGTACACACGCAGGGTTTTTAAGTCTTTCCACCAGACTTTTTGCTAAGCTCCTCCTACTTTTTCCCACGAGATTTTTGAATCATATAAGAAAAATCGATATAATTATTTACTTCTGTTGGTATTCATGATACCTGCAGGTATCATGAATACCAACTGAAATAAATAATAATTATATTGTATTTTCTTATATTCTCGTGTGGAAAGTAGGAGGTGCTTAGCGGAAAGTCTGGTGGAAAGACTTAAAAAACCTGCGTGTGTACGGCCCTTTAGGATAGATTTGAGGATTATGTGCAATATTTTATGTTATTTTAAACTTTTTTTTTATTCCATTTTATGTTTATATAATACACTAATTAATAAATATTAAGTATGAAAATAACTCTTAGGTTTATTGGCTTCCTTAAATATGTACTTAAAACATCTACTTTATATCTTTTTAATATTGTTATTGATAATGAATCAGTCGAATGAAATTTCTTGGCTAAATGTTAACACTTTGATGAATGTAATTAATATCACATCACTACCCCATCCGTCTGTTATACATTTGGAAAATACCTATAAATTAAGCTGTAGGGTAAGTTACGAATTATCGGACAGTTCCACATTCTCTGTCATATAAGAAAATAATATATAATGTTAAATTCTATTTTTTCTTATATGACCAGAAATGTAGAAATGTCAGATAATTCCTAACTCTACAATAACCATATAATGTACGAGGCTCACTACAGGTGCAATAGGGTACGTTCAAACTTATCGAACGGTTCCTCATTTTCCATCATATAAGAAAAACTACGTGTATATAACTTAATTTTTTCTGGTATGATCGAAAATATGGTACAGTTTCATAACTCGTTACAGATGCAATATATTTTAGTGGTAAAATGTACTTACATGAAAGCAGTGCAAAAGAGATAGGTAGTGTACTGCTATCGTGGATGTTCTAAGTTTAAATTAAATACCTAGTTATTGTTGCATAGTTTTTATCATTGTCTAGATATCATTCCTCTTCTATTTAAAATTATCCCCTATTGTTGAAATATAGAGAGATGTACTTCACATATATTGGAAGTAAATGAACTAGGTTTAGAGAGCGAATTTGTGACTGTGTTGTCATAGGTTGGAAAAAATAGGTTTGGCCTATTTTAAAAAGTAAATATATCGATTATTCTGCTACCTGGTGTATTAATGGAGAATTGAACTCATTTATAGTAGTCAAATCGGCATCTATTGCGTTAGCGTTCTAATTATAACAAAGAAAATACTGAAATTCAAAGTAAGTTTATTTTGGCGCGTAAAATACCTAGTTCCTGATGACGTCATCTCACCGCACGACTTCTAACCGTGCTATTAATCGATGTTATTTTTTGATATGTCTAAACATTCTCCATGATGAATAATTGCCCCACATTACCGCACAATGCTTTATCGATATAAGTGTCTATTTGGTAGTCTGAAGTAGAAATAATTATGTTATACCCTTCAAGCGGTTGAGAACTGTAATAACTTTCTGTGTAACTGAATGAGATAAGGTAACTGACAATTAAGGTGTCTAATTGATCGCTTGTGACAAAATAAGAGAGTATTGGTTTAAGTAGTATATTTATAATTGGAACTATATGACTTTACTGTAATAATGTACGATAATTAAATACTTTATTAATATTTGGATCTGAAATAAAATTTATCTAGTAAATATTTTCTCTATGCAGGCTTCATTGTCTGAGTATCTCTAGAACCTTGACGTCTACCTGGTGTCATCAGTGTGATAATCAAACCATGAAGCCTATTCTACATGATATAGGATTATAATTTGTCTACTTAATTGTGTTTAGACGCTACTTGTTATATATGTTGATCCTGTAGGTACGGCATTCGTAGTTTACCATTTCATAATAAATATCTGGGAGAAGTATGGTTAGGTGGTTCTACAGCTAAAATTGCGGAGTTGATGCCTTGTTAGTTTTCCACCTTAAAAGTGAAATTCCATTCTAATTATATAAATAAAACGTTATCCTGTAGCCAGAAATGAATTACAATTGAACTAATCTCAAATCTATCCGATGTAAAAATGTTGAATATTGGTACACTCTCCTTTTTAACTCTATACTGTAGATACCATTACAGTATCTGTAACCTTTATAAACATGCTTCTCCTCGGTAGACTTCAGATATACGATTCGAACTCGAAACCTCTTTACCTAGGTAGGTACCTCCTTTTCTATCGATCTATAAGCTCTTGCTTGCTATCCCCTAGCTTGTTAGTAGAGGAAGATTTTTACTTTAACTATCAGGCACTCTAGAATAAAACATCAACACTGCCATCTAATACCAATTCTAATCTGCTAAAGCTCCTCTATCAAAATCTAAATAAAGTGGCTAACCACTAGGTTATCACTGCTGCTTATTTTTCGTATGATAAATTTTTTTTATGATACTCCCAACTGTTCATACCAAAGATAACTAGATTTCCAAAAAGCTCTCTTAAATACCATTTCCTCTTTGTAGCTACTCTGCATTTTCTATAGACTAGTGACGAATTGCTGTACATCGAGAAATGCCAAAATACCGTAGTATTAGCAAGACTTTCGCTCTTCCCTACTTTAAATATTACCATAGGGTTTTTTCGCTACATGTTTCAAATAAATTGAACCTACCCTTGCTCATCGAATGTACTTTTATCTCAAGTAAGATCTCTATCAAACCCAATAAATCTAGTTCAATAAATTTCACAACCTCTATATGTTTTCAACAGAAATTTGGATTGGATTTATATCTTGTATGTTAGTATTCGGTTTTTTGTCAAAGATGTACCTAATTGAAATTAGAGCACTTTTGGTCGTACTCAATAATCCTTAATTTACACTTCAATTCGAGTGAGATAATAAATAATTAGCATTTAAAATTAAGGTATGCGTGTTATTCTATTATTACAAATATATATTTGGTAGCGAGTAAGTAAGTTTGTTACATTTTTCACCCATTGACTGGGAAAATAGATTGTAGTCAAAGGAATCTTGGTAGCTAGAGATGTAGTAACGGGCCACAAATTACCAAACCTTCATTTTCTTCATTGAAAAGTAATCTTCTCATAGGTAGTGTCAAAAAAAAAGTTTTTATTACAATTTAGTTTCTTTTTCTTCATTTTTTTAAAACTTATTTAAAGATAAGTGTCACAAAATATTATTACTGATTTTATATTCATTAGATTTTTCAAAATTCTCATTGTAATCCAAAATTCGTATGACGTTTTTAGAAAACTATTATGACGTCATTTCTAAGACTTGATGACGTCATGATCGAGAAATTGCAAAGGGCTGTACACACGTTGGATTTTTTCAGTCTTTCCACCAGACTTTTTGCTGAGCTCCTCCTTCTTTTTCCACGAGGATATAAGAAATAAGAGTTACATCGTTTTTTCTTATATTCTCGTGGAAAAAGTAGGAGGAGCTTTGCATAAAGTTTGGTGGAAAGACTGAAAAAAACCCTACGTGTGTAAGGCCCTTAGACTTCCTTTCAATTCAATTTTTTTATGTAGACATTCTAGAGTCTGGACTTCTTTCAACTTTGAAAAAATGAATGGTTTGGACATTTGAGGCGAGTGTAGATTTTTTTAATGGATGGAGCGCTATGTATGAATGAACTTTTTTGGTGAGATGATATAGGAGAGTGGGGGAGTTTTTGTCTGAAGAAGTCATCGGTGTATTCTTTTGTTTAATTAACTGATTAAATTTTGAAATATAAGAATTTACTGTTTACTACTAAAATGTTATTAATTTTTATTGTTATAGAAATGTATTGACTAAATTTTACCTCTTTTCCAAAATATTCTTCGATTAGCTAATTGTTCTGTTTCTTGTAATAGGTATACCCCTTAAAATTTCAAGAAATTACTATTCTAATATCATTCTTCCTAGATTTCTTTTCCATGCTGCAGCTATATGTTACATGTTATATCTAGAATGGTACCCCCATGTATTAAAGCTTTATGTTTCCCTATAAACAATCAAAAGGTGTCCTGCATTTTACCCCGTAAACCTATGTACCTATTTCTTATTTCAGCTTTTCTAACATTTACAAAACGCGGACAAAGTTCTTGGACTCTTCAATATGTGTTATAAGAAAATCACTAATATATGTATCAAAATACTCAATGTAGTATTAATTGGTATATTTATGTACTATAAGCCCCCAGGTGATCTATCCTGGAACTGTCTGTGGTGAATGGAAGAGAAGGGGGGTGGCGTACCTTGGGACCCGAACTGTTGTAATTTGGGTTATGTATTGTCTTTTTCATTTTTACCATGTGTAACGACTTGCAGTTGCTCATCAACTACGAGGTCTTAGATTTTTTGTGTTAGGTAGACTCGTAGGCTTCATTTACTATCACCTCTTCATTTTCCTCTTCCATCCGTGAGTGCAGCCACCGGTGCTTATGTCCCTTTTTGACACATTCTTTGGAAGTGACTGTATTCACGGAGTAGCTTTTCTGTATCCATGAGCTTCGTCACACACTAGTGACAAATCTTCCTAAAGCCTGATAAAGAGTTAAATAAGTTTTATCTATCTGACTACCTTTGGCTTCATCTTAATAGTAATAGAACTTAACATTTATCCACCATTTCAAGTTCTAATATCCATCTGCACTTTGTTCATGGAGCCACTTTCCTTTCTGACGTCTTCTTCCAGCCCCTTGTACTTAATTTCCTTTTGCCGTCAACGATATGATCAACGAAATGGCTGAAGCAGACGTTAAACCACTAATAAATTAAGCTCTGATATCCATCATATTATTACCCTGGAAGTTACATCATTAATTATTATCATCGTCCCTACCCTACTTAATGAATACATTTTATGTAGTAAAAGAGTCCAATAATTTTGTTTGCATTCTGTAGTGTTACATCCATGGTGACTAACATATTAAAAATGACATCATTTGAACCTGCGTACTAAAAATATACCATTTCTGCGCTTGTACGTTACTGACGTAACAAGTGACGTTACTGACGTCTATCAATGATGTGCGTAAGCTGTATTTTATTAAATAAATGCAGTTTTAACCTTCCCTTCAATTTCTATATTAACATTGACGCCATTTCAGGTATATAGGTTTATCTTTATTACGTACTATCGTACCGTATTCTTTCAATATATGTACTTAGTGACTGATGTTTGTAATATTTTGTTAACCACTCTTTATTTCTATTTTTTTGTTCATGACTCACCACCTATTGTGATTTTCTCTAATAAAATATTCACGTATCTTGGCATTTTATTGGAACTTTCCTCGGTAAAGTGTTTAAATATCTTGAAAAAGATATTCGAACTGTTGTAATTCGGATTTAGATTATCATTTTTATTATATTTTTAACGCTACATACAGTTTTAAACTTTTTTGTTTGGTAGGCTTCATATTTAATACTATCAGCTCTTCATTTTCCTCATTCATCCGTGTCGTTTACAATATCAGTTGGTCTTTCTGCGCGGATTTGTATGAATATCACTTGCAACTGATAAGCTATCTTGGGTCGCGCACTTGTATAGACTTTGATCTAGATTCCTCGGATAACTTTAACATTTTTGATTTTAAAAGAAGCGGCAGTGCTGTAGCGCAAAAAACCTCTAGCGCTTCTGAAAAAAGTAATGGCGCTACCGCTACATAGGCTCAGAAGTAGCGGCGCTTCCGCTACACAAAAAGAAGCGAAGCTACTAGCGCGCGCTACAAGTAGCGGCGCTGCGCCCACCTCTGCCTACACGAGTAGTTGATATAACCTACACGAGTAGTTGATATAACCTACACGAGTAATTGATATAACCTACACGAGTAATTGATATAACCTACACGAGTAGTTGATATAACCTACACGAGTAGTTGATATAACCTACACGAGTAGTTGATATAACCTACACGAGTAGTTGATATAACCTACACGAGTAGTTGATACAACATACACGAATAGTTGATACAACATACACGAGTGGTTTTGACTATCACAGATAGTTTTTGTGACCATCGGGAATTAAAAATATTCAACTCACATATGTGTTGTTTTAACCAACGTCAACTTAACTCATTTTAAATAGCACCTGCAACTCACCACGTAGGTCCCGCGCAAAAAATGGATATTCCCAAAACATTCTCTGAATATTCCCAAGGAATATTCCATGATCATTTTTCGATATTCAGGAAATGCAATTTTTTGACACTTGTATGGATTAATCCCATAAATCGCAAGGGAAAATCTAGGGAATCGTGAGAAGAAGTTCAATGGAATAATGAAGGAATACCAATGGAATAAGACATCCAAAGTAAGAGGGAATATTGAAGGAATACCAATGGAATAAGACATCCAAAGTAAGAGGGAATATTGAAGGACAACCTATGGAATAAGACAACTAAAGGAAGAGGGAATATTGTAGGAATACCTATGGAATAAAACATCTAAAGTAAGAGGGAATATTGAAGGACAACCTATGGAATAAGACAACTAAAGGAAGAGGGAATATTGTAGGAATACCTATGGAATAAAACATCTAAAGTAAGAGGGAATATTGAAGGACAACCGATGGAATAAGACAACTAAAGGAAGAGGGAATATTGTAGGAATACCTACAGAATAAGACATCTAAAGGAAGAGGGAATTTGAAGGAATACCTATGGAATAAGACATCTAAAGGAAGAGGGAATTTTGAAGAAATATCTGTGGAGTAAGTCATCCAAAGGAAGAGGGAATATTGAAGGAATAACAGTCGAATAAAACATCCAAAAGAAGAGGCCACGATGAAGGAATATCAATGAAATAAGTAATTCAAAGGAAGGAGGGAATAAATGAAATTAAATAACTGAGACTACAAGTGGCCGTGTAACACTAATTACTTGAGTGCATAACTCAATTGTCACATGGCTACACACCAAAAAGTGTACCGTGAACAAATAACTTTGTATGAAAAATCTACGAATATTAAAAATTTAATTACAGGACACATTACTTAAATCTAGGCATTTCCACAATTGCTCTTTTGTACTAGCTATAGTTTATGAAATGAAAGAAATTAAACATACGTCAATCATTTTATTAAAATATCATATAGCACATGATTTAGAAAGGGCCTAATGTAATCAAACATAAATTAATTCCTGTGCAACTTGATTACATGTTATAGAGGCTCTATCTATATTCTATTAGCTCTCAGTATTTTCACTAGATATTTCTTATTTATTCTATAGCGCTATGGTTGTACTTTTCACTTGCAATGTTTTCAATTTTTAGTTAAGAAAGGCTCACAGGTTCCCTTTGCCATAACCTCCTCATTTTCTTCTTCCATCTGTTAATGCAGTCAACACTCAACAGTGCTTTCGTCTCTTTTTGAAAAAGAAATATTGACCACTACAATCGATGGGTGGTAGCGTAGTTTGCTATGAGCTACTTTCCTTGTGACAACTATATAGTACAAAGTCTTTTGAATTTGGTACTGTACTTTAACCTGGAGCAAATATATTAAATCGAGCAATTAATTTTGCAATTAATCTTAAATTCTTTAATATTCTCGACTATGAAGTGAATCTATAGCGGTGTCAGTGCAGCTATAGTTTAAATTAGTTTTAGTGAAATGAAGAGGATATGTCTCTAGATTTGTAACTTCTTAGTAAACCATATTGCCAGAAACTGTGACAGTGGAACCTACAAGGAATTTAATAATTAGTTATCATCTATCAATAATCTGTATTCAATTAATTAATCCATAAATTAAATTAAATAAAAACCTAAGTGAAAATATTCTTTCAATTTTTAAAATATGAAAAGGTAGATCGCAATGGGATTACAGATTTAAATAAGAAAAAGTTTTTGAAAAACCATATGGGTCAAAAAAATTTAAAAAAAAATCAAATAGCAGTAAAACAAGAAAGGGCTCATGAACGAATAGAAGCTACTATGAACATTATTAACACTGAAAATCATTATTGGCACTTTTCAATTTTATTATTAATAAACTCTAATCAGTTTGAGGACAGGTCACTGAAGAAATAATTTTATGAAATTTTGTATTTCACATACAGAGGCTAGAGAATATGTACTGTTAAACCTAGGTTATAGCAAAATATTAATAAACATTTCATAATATAAATTAACATAGTGAACCCATTTACAATTAAAGTATAAACTGAGTACATATGAATAGAAATAGGCCTACGAACTAAAATAGTACGGTAGGTACGGTGAGTATGGTCACACAGTTAAATTGCGGCACTTTAATTTCTAATTGCGGCCCGCTCAAGAGAGTCTATAAACATTCTGAACCGAAATTCCATTAAAATGTTGCATAGCTATCAAAGGGAACGCAGTGCATGATGCTATAATTTATTAATTTAAGTTTTTAACGTGTGTTTCGAAGCTAAGATGTGTCTGTTGTTAGAGGCCGCAGTTAGTTAGTGTGCCGCAATTTACTTGCTTGACCCTAGTCTTATTCCGTTATCACCAGATATTAATACTTAACTTTAAACCAAAATTTAAAGTAGTTGAGTGATAACTTCTATTGATAAAATATGAAACAATGGTGTACAAACGGTAAACATTTACAATCACAATACTAACCTCTTTTTTCTTGAATTGACACTAATTTAACTACTGTCTCTTATAATCCGTCTATAACGTCTGAACTGCACTGCTGCAAGGCGAAAACAGAATTGGATGAAAATTATTTTGGGCTACCTGATTCGCAACTTTTAGTAGTTTCGGTTTTAATAAAAACGAAATAAGTAATTTTTGTAGGTACTACTAATTTATAATAGGGAGCCAGCATTTAATTTGCTGATCCGAAACTCTATTCATTTAGATCGATATTTTTAATTCACTTGGTGGTTTACTATCTGCTTTCGAACAAAAGGCCATATCGCTGACGTTTTGAAATACAAGAGACTGGAAGAAGCAGCAAGAAAGTAAAGTGACTTTTAGAAGAAGTCACATTATAAGTCGGTAACAAGCACATGTATGCAGAAAAGCTCCGTAAAGGAGTTTTTTGTATGAATGGAAGATGAAAATGGAAGCACATACCTAACACGGAACTCTAACATCTCATAGACATGGTTGAAGAGCTTAACTATTGCGCTATCCTCTAAAACTACCAGTAGCGCTAAAAATTATATAGATGGTAAAATTAGAAGAGAACATATGAAATCCAAATTACAACAGTTCATCTCACAAACCCACTTTCTTAGTTTTCCAATAAGATTCCATTGACATTCCTTTGTTGTTTGAAATACAAACTTTAAATTTCCCATCTTCCAGGAACATTCCTTCATATAACCCAATGGGATATATTCCTTATCAAAAATATTGAAATAGTTCCAGGGATATTCAAAAGTATTTCTTAGGAACTGAAATTTTTTCTTCTATTCCTGTGACATTCCATCATTGTTTCACTAAGAATATTGTAGATCCATATTGTTCCAGGGATATTCCTTCGTTTTATTACTGGGGAATACTATTAAACATAACTAGCTTGATAATTCTTGGGATATTCAGAATGGAATACTATCAAAAATATATATTCCAAGAATATATTCCTATTTGTTTCGTATGGTATACTTTATAAATATGATATTCCATGAATATCCTAGGATGATATCTTACTGAACACTGTAACTCTCCAATATTCTTGGAATATTCCCTCGTATAAGAATTTGAAAACTATCCAATATTATTGTTGCAGGAATAAAACCTTCTTGCCCGGGGTAGGCGCACAAATAAACCATAAAATTTAGTCGAAACAAATCAAATATGATTTGATTCAACTAATCCTTTCTCAGTGTGTAGCAACATATTTGGTCATTTTTGTGTTTAATTCTCTTACTTTCGATTGTTGTTACTGTTTACCCTTGCGTTTCGGAAATATATTATTAGTAGGGTTGTGACAATATGCGTTGAAAATCATAGATTCGGAAAATATTTTAGACGAAGAGAAATAAACAGCATCGAATCGTTCTAAATCAGCGGCATATAGTATTCGATACCATTGTATTTCGTTTCGTCTATGATATTCCTAAGATCTATCATTTTAAATACATATTGTCACAACCCTAATTATTAGATACTATCAGGAATAATACAGATGTTATTTAATTATATATAATATATGGTGCTAGGACGATTCGTTACTGGACGTTTCGTACCCGGACGTTTCGTTACCGGACGTTTTGTTACTAGAACGATTCGTTACCAGATTTTTTTCGTTTCCAGACGAACGCTTTTTAAAATTTGAAATGAGTTATATGCTACAAATTGTATCAATCCCATGCATTATAAATATATATTTAAATATGTATTACATTTTTTCAATGTACGCAGTAAAGCAATGTCTGAGTTCTCGGACTGAAATACATTTTCGATCTTATGAGGAAAAATATAATATATATATTGTTTTTTAACTTCTAAATAGATTATTATTCATGATACTTTCACTTCCAACTTTTCTAATCAAAGATATTAAGAGATGATTGTTAATTTTAACACCACTGATTATAATCAATATATAACCAAATACTTAGCAGACGAATAATACGTGTGTTAAACCTTATAATTTAAAGTAGTATAAATTTTTAAATGTATGGGTTTGGTATATTGTAGTCTGCGACCCATAACAAATAGAAAAGGATCTTTCCTGGTTTAAAAAAAAACGAAAAATTTGGCAACGAAACGTCCTAGTAACGAATCGTCCGTTAACGAAACGTCCGGGTACGAAACGTCCGGTCACCATAATATATATTTGTTTATATATGAAGGCTGAATTGTTTGTTACTTTGTGCAATTTTTTTTCAATAAAATTGAGTAACTGTACCCTTAGGCTCTTAGGGTGTGGTTTAATTATTTATATTTTTCTTATTTATCAATATTAATCATTTTTCAATAATTAATATTGAAGAGGCGCTATCTAGTAGTTATTATACAGTGTGTCCGCAAGAAATCTATCCACTGCCATCGAAAAAATCTCATATACATGTACTATTTATAATTCATTAATATTAATCTACGTATCTATGGTACCAACATATTATGCATATTATCGTGAAATGATGAATAATGTAGATTCAAGGCAGTGGATACATTTTTTGCAAACACACTGTAGATGAATTAAGTTTTTCACAACTCTTCATATCTTACTGGTTTATATATATTTTCTCTGTATAATATATTCTTATATATAATCCTGTGTAGCTGACGTTTATTTTTTAATATGTTTTATACAATTATTTCTACAATTCGAAAGTATTGCTCATTTACGAAGATATTTCGACTTTTTTAAACGTTACTGAAATAATTGAAGCGCATTTATCAGATATAATAACAAGATTAGTTAATAGGGTAAATTGCGCTATGACCGCAGCAGCTGTCTACCCCAGGAAAATGTCTATGAGAGAATAAATTACATTAAATACTAATTATCGAAACTTTTTTTTATGAAAGTTTCTTATAGATTCTAACCGATAATATAGTGTGGTGTATTCACTAGTTTGTTGTACTGCACACTTAATGATTGTTTATTGACTTATAAAGGGGGGTTTGATGTTACCTAGTTAGGTAAAAAAAATGAGTCAATTTACATAAGATATAAAATGGTCATGGAACTTTAAAATATACTAACAATAAATATTAAAATGTTCTGATACATAGCATATTCATTAATTGATATGACTGTTATATCATAGTTTTACTCTGTTGTGGTCAGCTGCTGTGTCATCGTGAATTATACCCCTTATTCCGAAATTATGTTAAAGGTCCTCTCCAGGCTCCGCGAAAAAAATGAGTTTATAACATAATATTATAGAACTAAGGTCTACGATCATTATTCTGCAAACCGCATACAATTCGGTTCAGTATATATTTTATAATTTGTTTTTAAAATTTTTTAATACTTTGTGAGCAACAATTGAGCGAATCACTAATCTGATGCTCAAGAAAAAGATTGTACACTCTTTGTTTTGATTACAAATTTGAATTTTATAAACAAAACATGCGTTTTTGGCCTTTGTTTTAGATATTAATTGTTTCCGAAAGTATATAAACGTTTCTATTATAAGTTCATTCAATTTTATACCTTTACACGAATGTTAAATGGATTTATTAAACCTAATACCTAGTTGGCAATCAAAACAAATGGTGTACATTCTTTTTCTTCAGCCTGAAAATTTCTTAAATTAGTAAGTCGGAAGTAAAATAGGTTTCGTAGAGTTTTGATTATACAAATGTTTAAAAGCATATAAAATTAAAAATAAGCTACCAAATTCGATGCGGTTTGCAGCAAAATGATAAGAAACATTAGCCTCGTTGAATAAGGCAATAAAAATATTTGCTCGGAGGGGACCTTTAAACAACAAACAATGCTCTCTCAATCTCTCAGAGAAAGATTGGGTACCGCTCCCGAAATTTTTGTTTTGAAACTTTTGTTGATGTTTTGTGAATTCTCGTTGACTGAAGTGAACAGTGAGAGGCGCTCGCAGTCCTTCACCACTGTGATGTATTATGTTCACGCGTACATCATGTATTTACGCATAAAGTGCGTGCATCAAAGATGAGTGCTCTACAGAGGACACCACCCAAAGGAAGGAAAGAGGTGGAAGAAGAAAGAAAGTCTGGATGGGTGGTAGCCGGTGGAGGTGAGGGTGGTAAGAAGGAGGAGCTGGAAAAGGTGTGGGAAAGCAAGGAGGAAAAAGGCAGGAAAATTTGTCCAAAGTGTAAATTAAAGGTGAATAGTGGGGAATGCGGAGTGGTATGCGATCTGTGTAAGATATGGTTCCATGCAGAATGTGAAGGAATGACAAGGGAGGAGTATGATATGATATATGAGATTGATGAGATGGTGAGATGGTACTGTAAGGGATGTAATGTGAAGGTGGATGGGGTGATGGACCTGAATAAAATGTTAACAGAGGAAAAAAGAAGATGAAGAGGGTGATTGGTCAGATTAGGGAGCAGATGGAGAAGATGAACAGAGAGTGTGGAGAGATGGTTAAAGTGGAAGTGAGTAAGACTAATCAGAAGATAAAGAAGAAAATGGAGCAAATGGTAGAAGAGTTTGGAAGAAAGACTGAACTGAAATTGAAAGAGATAAGAAGAGAAATAGAAGAACTGAAGAGAATGGAAAGGGAACCAAGCTTGGAGAAACTAGAGGAGATGAGAGTGGAAATAGAGGAGATCAAGAACATGAAGGGGCAGCTTAACTTGGAAAAAGGTGATTTGCTGCTGAGGTAGGATCTGAGGGAGGAAGGGAATGAAATCGGTAATAAAGGAGTAGCAGAAATTAGGAGGGAGAAGAAAGAAGATGGAGGCAATAGGAGGAAGGGTGGAGGAAATGGAAAAAGAGAGAAGGAAAAAGAATATCTTGATTTTGAACATGCAAGAGTCGGAGCAAACAGAAGCAGCAAATAGATATAAAGAGGATGGGGGAAATCTGAGAGTGTTGCTGTTGGAGGAGGTGGGGATGGAAGATGTGGAAATTGAAAAACTGATTAGGCTAGGCGAGAAAACTGACAGAAGTAGACCACTGCTGGTGAAATTGAGAGATGAAAAAGCTAAGAGAGAGATAATGCAGAATGCGAGCAGACTGAGACACTCAACCAAATTCCCGAAGGTCTATATTTCTAGAGACATGACTGAAGAAGAGAGACAAAATGACAGGAGACTGAGACATGAAGTCATGGAGGTGCAAGGTTTGTGATCAGGAGAGGTAGAGTTATGGAGATGCAGAACCAAGAAAATCAAGAGACAGATGCAGTTAGGACTGGTGATAGGGAAGAGGACGCAGCTGGTGGACAGGAAGCGGAGGGGAGGAGGAGAAGCATTGCCATTGGAGGGACAGGGAATGGGGTTGTAATACACCAGGGAGTGAGACCAAAAGAAAACAATAAGATAAGAAAATTTTGAATAGGAGAGAGGAGGAGGAGGAGGATGTGGAGGTGTTGGAGAGACGAGAAGAGAATAAATATGCGATAAAATGTTTGAATATACATGGCCTGACAAACCAGAAATATTCGGAACTGCATTAAGAGATAGGAGAGGGAATGGTGTTGTATTTGACAGAGACCCAGAAAAAAGTTAACAACAACAGAACAGCAGAGCATCTGAAAATAATTGAAAGTATGAGAGAGATGGAGGAGAGAAGAGGAGGAGGAATAATGGTCTTATTCGAGGAGAGAGAGGATCTGAAGTGGACGGGAAAGTAAATGAGTATAGAGACTGTTTAGAAATGAAGGTAAGTTTTGGAAAGGAGACAGTAAATCTAACGGTTGTGTATTTTAAAACTGGGAACGGAAGAGAGGAGCTGCAGCATAAGGCCGGCCATACACTATCACGTCCACCTGACTGGTTCGCATCCCAATCAGTAAATTAAGGTTGGCAGAAAAGCCATTATGGTCAGGCTGCAGTACCCAATATGGTTGGCAATATAGGTGCCAACCATATTGGGTACGGCAGCCTGACCATAATGGCTTTTCTGCCAACCTTAATTTTCTGATTGGGATGCGTACCTGTCAGGTGGACATCATATTGTATGGCCGGCCTAACAGGGAGATTTTGGATAGGATGAAAGGCGGAAGAGAGAGGAGAGGGCTACATCAAGGTTCATAGACTATAACAGGTTAAACGAATAGAAATAGTACGAAATGTTACTAAGAGCTGAGTCTACAAATTCTTTATATGAAAACTTTATCTTTTGATTAAAACCTATGAAACCTATGTTACAAATAATTGAGATATTACATTTTTTATTTCTTATTTCATTATTGCAATATTATGTTTGTTCTTATTTTAGGCGATTAGCTACAGTAATTAAAGTGGATTAAAATGTTGACCAGTGTCCATTAATCAATGGACAACGACGTGAATAGCAGTTAGCTTTTTGTTCTTTTAACAGTGGTAAAAACCAATTCTTTGAAATATTTTTTATACCATTCGATAGATGATTAAATTCTAAAGAATTCTATTCTGACTCACGTCAAGTTTAATCTACCGTTTAAGAGATATTCAAGAAGGAAAACAAACATTACTGTTAAAAATGTTTTATTTCTTATTGCAATATTAAAAAAATGATGCTAACTAATAATAATAAATGGTACAGATACTATTTTCCTAACCTTGTAACTCTTTAACTAAGCATTTTAGACCATACCTACATAGAATAAAAAGTGTTTATTTCGACGAATGCAACCTTATGTTAAAGTTTGGCAACAAAAGTGTCGGACACCCTGTAAAGTATAAATTCGCATATGTTAAAAAATAAAATAATATATAATTATGAAGACATTCAATTTAATTTAAATATACTCTTAATGATAATCCAGGAATAATGAAACGAACACACGCTATAAATCTATAATTTATATAGATAATTGTGTATTTACTGTTTTGACACAAAATATAGCATATATGTAAACACAATAATCAAAAGACTTTTAATTTCAACAAATTAAAATATAAAGATGATATTAATTTAAACTAGAAAAGGTTCCATGTAACGTTCGTTCGTTTGTTTTTATGTACACAATCAAATCCTGCATGTCACACGAAACTTTAAGACTGAGCTTCGTCTCAAAGTCCTGGAGCACCAGTCGGTCATTACCAGTTCATCCACGGTAGAGAAAGGTCTTCAAGCAGCTCGAAGTGTTCATTGTGAAGTGTTTATTGAACTAAGTGAATTATACATAGGCAAATACTAAGACTTCTGATTTTAGATTGGTGAGTGGTTAATTAGAGATAAGAATATGAGTACATCGAAGCTCAACTGCGAGATATACGTGTTTGGATAATATCACAATATATGTGATCGGCGACGTAATTCATGCGGTTTCCGTAGAAATTTCTACAAGGTATAACTACGATAAACTGAGGTGTGGTGTTGCTGATTGTATAAACTTCATTAACTAATAATGTTATATACTTATATACAAGAATTTTTATCCACTATCTGTGTTTTGAATATGAATAAAGTTATGTTGAGTAATTTCATCATGTACATTTAAATAGCTGCTATAATTTTAATAAGGTATTATACTACAAACTGATACACCATTTTTGGAAATTTTGGTTTAATAAATGCATATGGTGCTGCCTCCTGTGTTTCAAAGTGGCTACTATATATAACACGATTGCTATGCGTACAATTGCTACATTTAGTGATACAGTAAAGCTCCTCTCTTTCGAGCTTTCGATTCGTTCATAACAAATTATTGTTCGTATCTGAAGATGATATATTCACAATAGTTACCCCTGAAATATTTCAAGGGTAACTGTAACAAAAATTTTGAAGCAAAAATATCGCAGTGGTACTCGTTTCGTACGAACAAAGATATTATTTTTGCTATGAAGGTTATTTGAAAGATAATAATAATACCTAATTATTATTATTATTATACCTCGCACAACAACGTTATGATTTCACAACTTACAACGACACGTTGTGAGTTGAGAGTTCTTGAGTGAAACCTGGAATATTTATTCAATATACAATTGGGTACAAATATATTCGTCTTAATTTATCACATAAAACATTCATAACTATGATTTGTAAATAACAAACTCATTCGCTAACGCTCTCACGCAGGGAAATAAAGTAGAATTATGAAAAAAAAAAATGGTTTACTTTATAGAGGCTTTGATTGAAAATGAATTATATTCTTAAGGAATATATCTTGAAAAAACAGTTCACCGTCATAATTATAGATAGATATACAATCATTAATTATCATTTTTAGAAATACCATTAATAGTAATTGTAATCTGTTTCCTTGTGAATAATTGTAGTTCATGACTAGTTTGTTGTGACCGCGAATAGTCAGTCAAGCATTGCCACTTATGGTGTAAATCATCATTTTTTGATAGAAATTCTCTTTATGTAATGATGTTTATAAGTTTCCTGGCCTGAATAATACTATAATTTACTCCTTATTTCATCTGCTTATTCGAAATTTAGTATGAAAACTCTTTCAGTTGGAAAATAACTAATTCTAGTTTTGTGCTAAATCTAGTTCTTTCTTCACATCCTGATTCGTAATTCCTTTATGTGTTACCATTTCTTCCATAATTTGAATATTCTAGATTCCTACTAAGAGAGCTTCAAATTAAATTTATCTATTTTATGTTATCTTGACTGAATAAAAGTATAAAACTAGGTAGATTGTGGTATTTGTGGGTAATTTTATTTGTAAGATAACAATAAGTAATCTAGCTATACGTATACAGTAAATACTGTACAAATAATTTCATTTGAAATTATATGATATCCGTAGTCCATTATCCAGTAGCCTAGTTAGTAACCTAGTACCTGTAAGTAGGTACCTAGGCTAGTTCCTAATTTCCTATCTTGATAGTTGATGGTTGATTTTACGGTTTTTACCCAGTCCTGCAGAATATGGAACATTTTTTCAAGATTCTCTGCGGGAGTTTTTGATTGAATTTTAGAAATTGGAGATCTCTTCAGGAAATATTGAAATAATTCCTATGTTACCATTAATTTAGCTGCGGGAGATTTTGAATTAATTCCTATGTTACCATTAATACCAGTCTGCAGAATATGTGAGATATTTGGGATATTCTCTCCGAACAATTTTGAATTAATTCCTATATTTACATTAATTTTTGCTACGAACACTTCTGAATTAATTC
>CANNZV010002079.1:114793-132214 GCA_947561585.1 Caprella mutica
ATTAATTTAGCTGCGGGAGATTTTGAATTAATTCCTATGTTACCATTAATATAGCTGCGGGAGATTTTGAATTAATTCCTATGTTACCATTAATATAGCTGCGGCAGCGAGAGATTCTGAATCTGCTGCTGAGAGTCGGAGAGTAACTTTCTCTCAATTTAAAATCACTGCGGGAGAAGAGATACACCAGTCTGAAAAGTACAGCAGGATTTGTGAAATAATCCTGTGCCCAAGTCCTATTTAATTCCTATGTTCTCATGTTATTTGCTGTGTCCCAGTCTGTATTTCATGGTAAATTCCACCGACATGTCGGTGGAATTTTTCCCCATTGAAAATAATATTTTGGCAAAGTCGGTGGATTTCTAGCTATTTATTCCTATGTTACCATTAATTTTCGGTGGAAAAATTGGTAAAATGTTGGTGGATCAGCCAAATTATTGGAAATTTATGGTGGATTTTTTCAGCTTTTTCAAAAAGTCAGTGGAATTTTGTGCACCAAATACAGACTGGGCTGTGTCCAAATCCGAATTGCTTTAAAAAATCCTGTGTGTGTGCCAAGTAAAATTGTATGTCTCTTAAACTCACCATTTGTCTCTCCAGTTCTCTCCAAAATGATCAAATTCTCATTAATTCTCTCCAAAATAACCAGTCTGCAGAATATGGAACATTTTTCCAAGACTCTCTGCCCAGTCTGCAGAATCTGGTTAAGTGTTCGTAGAGATCTCTTAATCTGTTCGTAGCAAAATTAATGTAAATATAGGAATTAATTCAGAAATGTTCGTAGCAAAATTAATGTAAATATAGGAATTAATTCAAAATTGTTCGGAGAGAATATCCCAAATATCTCACATATTCTGCAGACTGGCTCTCTGCGGGAGTTTTTGACTGAATTTTAGAAATTTGAGATCTCTGCGGGAGATCTTGAATTAATTCCTATGTTACCAACTTACCATTAATTTTGCTGCGGGAGATTTTGAATTAATTCCTATGTTACCATTAATTTAGCTGCGGGAGATTCTGAATCTGCTGCTGAGAGTCAGAGAATAACTCTCTCTCAAATTAAAATCTCTGCGGGAGAAAAGACACATTCTGCAGACTGGCAAAATAACATTGTAGCATAGGAGAAAAATAGATAAAACTCGCCATTTGCAATTGAAGGGCTCAAAATAACTGTCACAAACTCGCCATTAAAATGGCGAGTTTGGACATGCTTTATTATTTGGTGTCTGTGGAGACATTCTTTTCAGACTGGGATTTTACCCAAGTCTGTATTTGTATATTTCATGGTAAATTCCACCAAATTTTTCCCTCATTGAAAATAATGTTCTCAATTTCTCCGTTCTTGCAAAGTTGGTAGATTTTTAGCTATTTATTTTATTCCCAGATTCAGATTAGTCACAAACGATAAACAGCCATGTGCAATGGCGGCCCAGTCTGTATTTGGTTTATAAAATTCCACTGACTTTTTCAAAAGCTTAAGAAAATCCACCTTAAATTTCCAGTATTTTGGCTGATCCACCAACATTTTGCTCATTTTTCCACTGAAAATTAATGATAACATAGGAAAAAATAGCTAAAAATCCACCCACTTTGCCAGAATATTATATTCAAAGGGAAATAATTCCACCGACTTGTCGGTGGAATAAACCACGAAATACAGACTGGCAAATATTTTCAAATATCTCTCCAAAATGGCCAAAAATTTCAAAATTCTCTCCACTATTTGCATGTCATTTGTAAACATAGAAATTAATTGGAAAATTGTCACCAGATAATTCAGGAGACTAATTTCAAGGCCTCAATAGCCAGTCTGTATTTGGTGCACAAAATTCCACTGACTTTTTGAAAAAGCTAAAAAACCATAAATTTTCAGTAATTTGGCTGATCCACCAACATTTTATCCAATTTTCCACCGGAAATTATTGCTAACATAGGAATAAATAGCTAAAAATCCACCGACTTTGTCAAAATATTATTTTCAATGGAGTAAAATTTCACCGACTTGTCGGTAGAATTTACCATGAATTTATGAAATACAGTCTGGCTCAACAGTTGCCGGATAAACTTCACAACTTCACGCATCTTTTGCAGACTGGATTCCACCGACATGTCGGTGGAATTTTTTCCATTTGAAAATAATATTCTATCAAAGTCTGTGGATTTTTAGCTATTTATTTCTAAGTTACCAATAATTTTTGGTGGATAAATTGGGAAAATGTTGGTGGATCAGCAAAATTATTGGAAATTTATGGTGGATTTTTTCAGCTTTTTGTAAAAGTCAGTAGGATTCTGCCTTCTGGGTACATAGAATCACCGAAACGGAGCAATTGTGGTCCAAAATGGACAGATTATGGGGTCCAAAACGGACCAAATGGGGAAAAGCTGGATGTAATCGAGCTGAAACGGAGCTAAGTAGTTCATAAAAAACACTTAAATAATTAGTACTATACATTGGAAAAAAATAATATTCAGAATGAGTTATTTAACTGATAATAGCTACCTACTTATGTTGAAAAAAAAACAATAGCTACTTTGAATGCTCATATCCTCCAAGCCGGAAATTATTCTTCAAAAATATTTCATAGATCCCCTCCACTCAAATTTCTTTAATAGTTTCGGCCCAATTAGATCCGGCTTGGTCCCTATTCGGTCCGTTTTGGTACTCAATCGGTCCGTTTCGGTGATTCTATACTCCGTGGGATTCTGTGCACCAAATACAGACTGGCCAGTGGAATTTTGTGCATTAAATACAGATTGACTTAGCCAGTCTGCTGCACTGTGCAGAAATAGAATATCTAAAGTTTCTCGGAGCAAGTAAAGTTAATGGAGTTTGGACCAGTGACCACAGTCCGTTATCTGTACAGACTGTACTAGGTTAAACTCTGGTCACTTATGTTATGTTTATTGTTTACTAGCTCCAATTCAGGTCTGTTAAATTTAGGCTACTTGGTTGAATTATTAATATTTCACCAATAATTGGAATTTAGAAATTAGAATATAATTTTGGAATCATAGAAAAAAAAAAGGATTTAAGCAGAAGTTTTCCATTTTTCCTAAGTAGAATAGTGCGGGTCATAAACTCACCAATTGTCTCTCCAGCTCTCCAAAAAATGAACTACATTTCTCTCCAAAATGGCCAAATTTGAAAAATTTCTCCAAAATTACATTGCAGCATAGGAGAAAATTAGATATTTCTCGCCAATTAAAAATGGAGAGAAAAAAATTGCTTTCAAAAACTCGCCAATATATTGGCTAGTTTGGACATACTTTATTACCTGGCATTTTTCACTACTCGTTCTTCACAATTTTAAAATGGATCACGTTTATTTATCAATTCTTTCAATTAATAAAATATGCAAAATTAATGTATAATCATTAATATTATCATTTAGGTATAACTTTATAAGTTTGTATATTTATAATATACTAAAGCAAATATTTTTCAAAATTAAAAAAAGTTTTCTGATCTGTTATCTTTACTAGGTTAATTTCTGGTCAGTTATCTTAACCAGCTTCATTTCTGATCCGTTAACTTCACTTGGTCTGTTTCTAGTCCGTTATCTTTACTGATCCTATTTTTCCATTTCCAAGAGTCCAAGACCATGTTTCAGAGACTGGAAAATTGTATGCCGAAATGTCACTAAAATTCTGAGACAAACCAATTTTGACTCATTTTTGTAAATTTTGAGCCAAAATTAACATGGGAATATAGGAATTAATTCAAAATTTAATCTAATAGTGGAATTAGATGTATGTGAGTTTTGACCTTTTGAAATCTAAGCTGATAAGGGTTAGTACCCCAATTCTTAACAATTCTTATTTCAAATGGTCCAGTCTGCAAAAGATGCATGAAGTTGTGAAGTTTATCCATCAACTGTTGAGGTCCACTCTGGAAAAAGAAAAAGTGATCTTTTCTGATGAGCCAATTACTCTGTTGCCACTCTGGAAAATACCTTAGGCTAACAGATGAATTTTAGAGGCTAAATGCTGCAGATTATACAGTTCCCATTAATTTATTGCTGTATTTTAAGGTTTTCTGAACTCCAACAGAGTAATTAATTCATCAAAAAATTCTACTTTTTCCAGAGTGACTCCGCTCTGTTGGAGTTTAGCAAACTTTAAAATACAGTAATAAATTAATGAGAACTGTATAATCTGCAGCATTTAGCCTCTAAATTTCATCTGTTAGCCTAAGCTATTTTTCAGAGTGGGTTGAGGCCTCTAAATTAGTCTCCTGAATTATCTGGTGACAATTTCCCAATTAATTTCTATGTTTACATGTAATTATTGGAGACTATTTTGAGTCTTTTGGCCATTTTGGAAAGAAATTGAAAAATATCTAAGACAAATTGCCCGAAAAATTAAAAATCTGGAGGCCGATTGTACATGATTCGCAAACTGGCTGGCAAATGGTCCGTGTATACTTACTATAATAGATGTGTTATTGTGTGGTGTAATTCTTATAGTTTTTATTAATATTTCACCCTTTTGACACACTACTACTAAGTATTGCATGCACACATTTGGGTCCAGTCTGTGAAAACTAGTAAAGTGATCATAGAGAACTCTTATTCTGTTCACAGTAAAATTAATGTGAATATAGGGATTAATTCAGAAGGTTTTGTAGCAAAATTAATGTAAACTTAGGAATTAATTCAAAATTGTTTGTAGAGAATATCCCAAATATCTCCCATATTTTGCAGACTGGATTTGGGGGACAGAAGCCCTAAGTGTATACACTTTTAAAAAACTGTTTTAAAAGTATATTGAAGGCTTAAACTTCTTTCAATGGAAAGCCTTGATGTCTACGAACCTGACAGCTGACACTATCAATCGGTAAAGAATACACTAGTTTTATGAACTCCTTTAATAAACAAAACAAGTAGTTTAATCAACTACCTAAGCTACTGTGCTGAGAAAAAAATCTGTCATTGTACCTTTCACTTGCTCATGGAAAGAAAACCCATGAACCCTGTTCTTGTATTGAGCTTTGGGTGGCTCCAGCAGCCTAGCAGGACAAGTATGTTTGGTAAGACTGGGAATGATACCTCTGCAGCATCCTTGCGGACATAAAATCCCTGTCCTCTCTCCTGAAGAAGTGATGCCCTGTATTGCACCTTTTTGTTTGTGTGTGACCTGTAAAATAGATATTATTACATGATTGGTGTATGCGATGAATGATAACACCTGCTTATTTCTCTTATAATTAAAGAAGCATTGATATTAACCTGCACAATGTAAGCTTTAAACCGGTGATAATTCCATTCACGGGAAGTCGTTGCTACTTTATCCACTTTCACTCCAACCCTAGATCCTACAGTTGGAAATTCTTGTGGTATTTTCAATCAACGTAAACCGTCATCATCTTAAAGATTGATTCTTTGTAGCAGATGTGTTTCGTTTAAAAGTTTTTTTCTTTTTTGTATTTTAAACTGCTCTACCATTTTAATGGTTGAAATTGCAAATACTGTGTCCAAAGTGGATTGAATATGTTTTGGAAGAACTTTTATGTTTTGATTGATGGTGGGCAAATCTGGATTGAAAACTAGTTCTGCAGAACAGCTGTTGAAGGGTTACTTCTATTGGCAAGTTTACCAATCATTACAGATCTCTGCATAGTCTTTCTTCAAAGGAGCATATCTATGATAATCAATTACCATATCATCAAGTGTTTCTTTCATTTTCTCTCTCATTTGAAGTATCAGTTGCTCTTCCTTCTGTTTGTGTTGAGCTGTTCATAGCTTCTAGTTTTCTACAACCACCTACTATTGTTTATGTTTTCACTTATATTATACTTGTCAGTATTAAAACAATATATCACATGAAAAAATATAAATTATTACCTAGCCCAATGAGAATGTAGTGCGCAAAACCTATATGTACGGTGCATACCCCTTTGTGTACACTCGTACATATAGACATTTTGCGCACTGCATACCCATTGAGTACTGAAAAGGCAAATTTCACCCTTATGATACTCATGTTTGGTAAGCATTATTCACTCTATTTGCTATAGAAATAAGTGTGAAAATTATGCATATTAGTGTGTTCAATATTGTATTCTAAATATCGCGTACCCATTGGTCTGACAGCATTTTTCAGACCAATGGGTATGCACCCCTGTCTGCTCTTAATGAAGCACATTAAAATGTGTTTTTTGCAGTTCTGAATGTATTCTTTTTTCTTGAAACATAATAGTATGTTGAACAATAAAAAATGCGTTTTTACCTAGCTACATCCAAAATTAGAAAAATTTGACATTTTAACAAGAACCTTATGAAATTTGAGTTATTGATTTCAACACATTACTGTATCTAACATAGGTGTCAGTTTTGTTTTGTACATTATACCAAGTTTACATGGATGTTTGAAGTTTATTTTGTGACTAATGGGAATTAGATAAACTCAGCCGTTCAGCTGGTGTAAGTGTTTTATATAAGATGCGTACCTGTTGGTGCAATGCGCACCCACTGGGGTACTTACCCTAATTGGCTTTAACTGACATACTCTGTAACATGGACTCTATTATCTATATCATGGTGCTACTCCAGTCTGCATTTCATGGTAAATTCTACTGACTTGTCAGTGCAATATTTTCTCTTTGGAAATAATATTCTAGCAAAGTTGGATTTTTAGCTATTTATTCCTATGTTACCTTTAATTTTTGGTGATAAATTGGGAAATGTTGGTGGATCAGCCAATTTATTGGAATGTATTGTTTGTTAAGTTGTTGGTGGATTTTTCAGCTTTTTGAAAAAGTCATTAGAATTTTGTGCGCTTAAATTAACAGACTGGATGCTACATTGTTATTTTGGAGAGAATTTAAGAAATTTCATCATTTCTGAAGACATTTCGCTCCATTTGGAGAGATGACTGGAGAGTTTATGAAGTTATGAACCCAGATTTCAGAAACTGGTGAACTGTTCTCAAACTCCAAGGAATCCTCTATTTTGGCTTCAGTTCTCAATAAAATATCAGACTGTATTTCATGGTAAATAAATTCCTCAAACTTTCATCTGAATATAATATTGCACTAAATTTACTGTGTTTTAATTATTTATTTTATAACTTTTTTTATTCAGGAATCAAAATCCCATTTCAATAGTTTTCAAGAAAAATATGCATATTCCTACTTTTCTTTAGAACACCTCATTCAAGAAATTAATTTCAACTTTTTAAATTTCAGATTATACCATCTTTTTCTCTCCTACTTTAATTTGAAATCATGAATAACGTACCAGGAGGAAGTGGTTTCTCTAACCCGCCTCACAGTGGAATACTCAAGCAGACTGAGCTCAATCAAATATGGGGGGATCTGAGAGAGGGAATAGAGCAGGTGAGTTTGTTCTTCAGGTTGTAGTGCAAGTTATGAATTATCGGTCAGTTCAACATCTTCAGTCATGTAAGAAAAAACTATATAATAATTAATAGTAATAAATATTTTATTTTTATTTGAATTGGTATCTAACTATCTATGTTAGCTACCTTCAGGCTGCAGGTAGCTATGAAGAATAACAATAAAAATGTAATAATAATTATTATATCGCTCTTTCTTGTACGACCGAAGATGTGGAACCAACCGATAATTTGTATCTTACCCTAGATAATTGCAATTTGTTTATTAGGAAGAGAATTTTCAATTTTTAGGGTCCAGTTCAGCAAATATTTAATAGTTTGCTCTTTCTATTTGGCTGAGTATTGACTATTTTGCCATCATTTCAGAACTAGCTATTCAATGTTTATTGAAATATATTTAAAATTTGCTGAAACTTATGATTCACTTCTGTAATTTGTATTAGAATGATTTCAAATATTTTATTTTTGTATATCTCCAAACCTTATAGAATGAAAAAAGAAGAGACCATTTTATGTGCATTGCTCTATAAACAAATTCACTGAAAGACTACCTAGGTTTTTTTATTCAAAAGCAATCATACCAAATTAGTTAACAATTTTAATCTACTGTAATTGCATTTCTTGGTAAATTAACTAATTACATAAAATATTTCTTCATTCAATTTTTTAAATTTCTTTACAGGTTTACAGAGGACAAGGCATGTCCAAAATGAGGTACATGCAACTGTACACTCATGTTTATAATTACTGTACATCGGTAAGTAGTGATTTTAATTCGGTGAGTATCTGCCCCTTAATTTAGCTACATGAAATTAGACTTGAATATGTAGCTAGCTATTTGTTTTCATGACTGTTTTTTTTTGTATAGAAATATATGGTGCCCCAAATCACTTTATTCAATACATAGCTTTAACTATTTTAATTCAACATAAAGCTCATAAAATTCATTTCTCCCTGCAGGTTCAGCAACAAACCAACAAAAAGTCCGTTTCAACTAGAAGTAAGAGAGGAAATGGTGGCGGAGGTGGGGGAGGAAGTACTAATGGTGCCCAGTTTGTTGGGTTGGAACTATACAAAAGAGTCAAGGATTATCTAAAGACCTATTTAATGACTTTGCTACAGGTGAGTCTTCTAATTTAACACTTGTTTATTACCTACTTCATTTTTTTATATCATTTTTTTTTATATATTTATTGGGATGCCCCAGAAGAAACTGCTTTATAAAAAAATTATTTCGGTGTAGGTGAAATGAATTGATAATTTGTAAAGTATTGAAATGTGAAATACTATAATTGATCTAAAGTTTTCAATGATGCACTATTCATAAGCATTAAAAATCCTAATTTTTAAGTAATTTATAATAAATAAGGATAGATCACAATTCCTAACTAATTCAAATTAAGTAGGAAGCTTACCATCAGTATTCTTTCCTTAATATATTATCTTGTATTTTCTTCATTTTTTAGCTATGTTCAACCTCAATAATGACAATAAAATTAGTTTCATGTGTAAAATAGTTCATATAAAATGCATTTGAAAACCAGTTTATTTTATTGTTATCATTTCATATAGCTACATTTATTAAGGAAATATTATAAAACTATTATTTCAAAATCTTCATTTGTAAAATTCTTAATTATATAAAATGATATCCAAGATGAATCTAGTTAAATCCAACCGTAGCTACCAATTTGGGATTAGCAATTGACATAGTCTCGTTTCTCACTGTGTACATTTTCCCTGAAGGGCCGAACACACGTAGGGGTTTTTAAGTCTCCACCACACTTTTCGCTAAGGTCCTACTACTTTTTCCACGAGAATATAAGAAAAAACGGTATACTTATTATATATTTTAGTTGGTATCCATGATACCTGCAGGTATCATGGATACAAACTGGAATAAATAACAATTATACCGTTTTTCTTATATTCTTGTGGAAAAAGTAGGAGGAGCTTAGCAAAAAGTCTTGTGGAAAGACTTAAAAAACACTACGAGTGTACGACCCTTTTCAGAATGGTACAGTTTAGTCTCATTTCTCACTGTATAACTTTTCCCTAACAGAATGGGACAGATCTGATGGACGAAGAGGTGCTGAAATTCTACACCAAACAATGGGAGGACTACCAATTCTCTAGCAAGGTACTGAACGGAGTCTGTGCCTATCTCAACAGACACTGGGTCAAGAGGGAGTGTGATGAGGGCCATAAAGGTCAGTGTTGCTTAATTCTCTGCCATCCAATAAATTATATAGACTAATTTAATGATTCTTAATTTCTTATATTCCTATTATAACTTGCTTTAGCCTTGTCATCTCTGAAGAATTTGCTCTGCTTACTTCTTAACTTGGAAAAAAATTGAAATTTTGTTTAAATGATTAGCGTCAAATGCTTTTTCTCCTTTGATTCGGGAGAAATCTGAACTACTAATGGAATATCTGAACAAAGAAATTATATTTTCTCCACATCATTATTATTAGGTTTTTAATCTTCGTAGAGTCTTGAGTAGGAGAATTATCCTGAATAGTGAACAAATTTTCTTCAGTCTGCCCTAAAATGGCCATCAGTTTTCTAAAAACTGATGCGATTCATGGCAGACTGATGAAAATTTGTTCACTATTTGGGGTAGCTAATTCTCTTACTCAAGACTATACAGTCACTATAGAGGAGTTAACTGTATTTATTGCTGATGTTCATTCACTATGTTATCTACTATTTGAAATAACTCCTAACATGTTTTTTTGTTGCTTAGGTATCTACGAAGTGTACCAACTGGCTCTTGTTACTTGGAGGGAGTACCTCTTCACACCCCTCAACAAACAGGTTACAAATGCTGTGCTGAAACTCATTGAAAGAGAGAGACACGGTGAACCCATCAACACTAGACTTGTGTCCGGAGTCATGAATTGCTATGTCGAATTAGGTAGGCAACTGCCCCTTTTTTGATGATTTTCTTCCTTGCAGTTATCGTAAGGGTCCACATTTTCGCCCATATAAGAAATATATTATTTGACTATTATCTTAATTGGTATCCATGATACCTGTAGGTATTATGGATAAATAGAATAAAATTATTATATTGTTTTTTCTTAAATGAATGAAGATGTGAAACTGACTGATAATTTATAACTTGCCCTATTCATCTGAAGCCGACTGTACTATTTATATCATCTCCAGTTTCTTTATCTTTATAGCATTCATTGTATTTTAATCTCCCGCCTTCTCCCACAGGTTTGAATGATGATGACCCGAATGCTAAGGGTCAGAACCTCACTGTGTACAGAGAGTATTTCGAGAAGACTTTCCTAGAGGACACTGAGAGGTTCTACTCCAGGGAAAGTGCGGAGTTCATCAGAAATAACCCCGTTCCTGAGTTCCTGAAGAAGGCCGAAACCAGACTGAAGGAGGAGCAGAAAAGAGTACAGGTGAGGAGAAATAATAGCCACAGAATCAATAACCTTCATCAAAATTAACACTAAAACTACCAAAAGCAGTCAATTTGGCTGCTTTTATTCTTTTTATTTATTTGTATCTCATAAATTTTCGGTATCCATAATACCATTACATTATGGATGTCATTAATAAAGTATCTCCTTAATAAAGTATCTCCTTAATAAAGTATCTCCTTAATAAAGTATCTCCTTAATAAAGTATCTCCTTAATAAAGTATCTCCTTAATTAAGTATCTCCTTAATTAAGTATCTCCTTAATTAAGTATCTCCTTAATAAAGTATCTCCTTAATAAAGTATCTCCTTAATTAAGTATCTCCTTAATTAAGTATCTCCTTAATTAAGTATTTCCTCAATAAAGTATTTCCTCAATAAAGTATTTCCTCAATAAAGTATCTCCTTAATAAAGTATCTCCTTAATAAAGTATCTCCTTAATAAAGTATCTCCTTATATTAAAAATTAAATCTCTCCTTAACTTGATGTCCTTTGCTGTAGGTTTACCTCCACGAGACTACTTTGGAGAAGGTTTCCAAGACGTGTGAAGATGTTCTCATCAAGAGTCACCTGGAGGCCCTTCACTCTGAATTCCAAAGTCTCCTTCATGACGATAAACACGAAGATCTCGCCAGGATGTTCAAACTAGTCTCTAAAATTGGTGATGGTTTGACTGAGATGAAAGACCTTTTGGAACAACACATTGTGCACCAAGGCCAGGGAGCTATTGACAGGTAACTGAATAACTAGGGAGCTATTGACAGGTAACTGAATAACTAGGGAGCTATTGACAGGTAACTGAATAACTAGGGAGCTATTGACAGGTAACTGAATAACTAGGGAGCTATTGACAGGTAACTGAATAACTAGGGAGCTATTGACAGGTAACTGAATAACTAGGGAGCTATTGACAGGTAACTGAATAACTAGGGAGCTATTGACAGGTAACTGAATAACTAGGGAGCTATTGACAGGTAACTGAATAACTAGGGAGCTATTGACTGGTAACTGAATAACTAGGGAGCTATTGACAGGTAACTGAATAACTAGGGAGCTATTGACAGGTAACTGAATAACTAGGGAGCTATTGACAGGTAACTGAATAACAAGGGAGCTATTGACAGGTAACTGAATAACTAGGGAGCTATTGACAGGTAACTGAATAACTAGGGAGCTATTGACCGGTAACTGAATAACTAGGGAGCTATTGACCGGTAACTGAATAACTAGGGAGCTATTGACAGGTAACTGAATAACTAGGGAGCTATTGACCGGTAACTGAATAACTAGGGAGCTATTGACCGGTAACTGAATAACTAGGGAGCTATTGACCGGTAACTGAATAACTAGGGAGCTATTGACAGGTAACTGAATAACTAGGGAGCTATTGACAGGTAACTGAACACAATTCTCTTTCTGCTTGTAATGCCTCATCTAGTACCTATTTAATTGAACAATTTAAATATATTTTGTTTGAGTGATAAAATTGGATTTGATTTTTGGGGTAAAATAGGTTATTTTTAGTGGCTAAATAGGATTTTGTTTTGTGATACGATTACAAGTAGGAAACTTCTCTTCAAAATTACAACAATATATATCTAATTTTAATTTTTATTCAATTTGAATAATGTTTTTTTTTCTCTTCCCATAGATGTGGCGACGCGATAATCAATGATCCTAAGTTGTATGTTCAAACTATCCTGCAAGTGCACACCAAGTACAACCAGCTCACCACCTCTGCATTCAGCACTGATGCAGGTTTCGTGGCGGCCCTAGACAAAGCCTGCGGCAAATTCATCAACTCCAACACAATTACCAAGATGCCCAACTCCTCTAACAAATCCCCTGAGCTTCTAGCTAAATACTGTGATATATTACTTAAGAAATCGTCCAAAAATCCTGAAGAAGCAGAACTGGAAGATACTCTTAATCATGTAAGTTTTTATAAACTATTTTGGATAGAAGAAGTAGAAAAAAAATGTAGTTGATGTTATTTCTATATATACAAAGCTAGAGAATTATTTTAGAATGTAAATCTACCAATACTTTAAAATATTCTAGTTTGTATCTGATTTTCATTTTTAGAAAATAGTTTAACAGCTTTTAGAAAGTTCTGTTATTTCAAACACTGCAATATCCTTCACAAGCTCAAAATTGGGTCCGTTGAGCAGGAGCGGCATGAAAAACTCTCAGCTTAAAAGTAGTCCTTAACTAATTGTTGAATTTACCTCTTTTTAACAGGTTATGATCGTTTTTAAATACATAGACGATAAGGATGTCTTCCAGAAGTTTTACAGTCGAATGTTAGCTAAGCGGTTGGTGCAGCACATGTCTGCCAGTGATGACGCTGAGGCCTCCATGATATCCAAACTGAAGCAAGCATGTGGCTTTGAATACACTTCTAAACTTCAGAGAATGTTCCAAGACATCGGGGTGTCCAAAGACCTCAATGAGACCTTCAAAAGACACATGCACAACAGTGAGGCCCTTGACCTTGACTTCTCAGCTCAAGTCCTTTCCTCGGGTTCATGGCCTTTCCAACAGGGACCATCTTTCACTCTCCCACCCCAAATGGAGAGATGCATTTCTCGTTTCACGACTTTCTACGCCTCGCAACACAACGGCAGAAAACTGAGTTGGCTCTATCAGATGTCCAAGGGGGAGATTGTGACTAACTGTTTCAAGAATAGGTACACTCTACAGGCCTCTACTTTCCAAGTGGCTGTGCTCTTACAGTTCAACTCATCCGTTAGCTACAGTGTTGATCAGCTGCAGACTAGCACTGGAATGCCCATGGAAATATTACTCCAGGTTAGTGTAGCTATTAAATTTCAAACGTCATTTCATCTAATATTCCTTCATTCTTAAATTGGACACTTAGAGTAAGTTACGAATTATTGGTTGGTTTTTTCTTATATGACCGTAGATGTGAAACTGATCGATAGTTCGTAACTTAGTTCTATAACTTAATCTCGTTTTGAATCATTATATTCTAATTTTAACACTTGCACTCCTACCTTCTTCAGGTGGTAGGCATTCTCCTGAAGGTGAAACTGCTGGTGTCTGACGATGAGGAGGACCTCCAAAGTGACTCCATCATCAACCTCTTCACGAGCTACAAGAACAAGAAGCTGCGGGTTAACATCAACGTACCAATGAAGACTGAGATGAAGGTGGAGCAGGAGATGACGCACAAACACATTGAAGAGGACAGGAAGCTTCTCATCCAGGCTGCCATTGTCCGTATCATGAAAATGAGAAAAGCTGCCAAGCATCAGCAGCTGCTTGCTGAAGTGCTGCAGCAGCTCAGCAATAGATTCAAGCCCAGGGTGCCCACCATCAAGGTAAGAACACGCGTCTAGCTATCTGTTCATAATTCTTCATTTTATACATTAGAACTCTTCTACAGTGAATGAGTTAAATAAAGTCTGAATAGTGTATCAACTATTGAGGAGTTCTACTCTATTAAATAATTAACTTTATTCATCTTTTTGCACTAACTTGAAAAGAAGTTAATTTCATTCAAAGTAAATTCAATTCTAGCTAGTTTATAAAATCTATTCAGTTTTTGATGTTAATATTACAAATACTCAACTGTAATTGGCACACTTTACTTTTCAGAAATGCATCGATATTCTGATTGAGAAGGAGTACCTAGAGAGAATAGATGGACAGAAAGATACGTACTCCTACCTTGCCTAGACTCACCGCTCTCTATATATCCACCTCTGTAAATATCTAACTAGTTAGTCACCAATCTGTCTGCAGTAAAATCTAGTTGTTACATAGTGCTATTATTGCCTGCAAATTTGCAAACTGATGAATTGAATCATTGCTATCCACTAACTAACGAAATGAACCATCACTATCCACCAATTAATGCGTTGCATCATCGCTATCCACCAATTTACACTATGACGTAGACTGAAGTTCCAACTCATCGAGTAGGCATTTCTTCACTTCATTTAAGATGGCCATTACTGGTGAATTTACGTTATTTTGACTTGTCTATTGTTGTAATGTATACTGTATAGAAAGTATATTATCAGTATGAACTCAACCATCTACAGTAATAATTTCCCAAGATTGCCAACAAATAACTTGTGGGTAGTTCCTTTTGTTTTAGCTGTCTTTGTTTGGAAATGTTATTTAGCTTTTCCTTTTAATAACTGATTTCAATTATCAGTATTCCTACATTGTTCCAAAATTTACCTACAGTCTTCTAGTGTATTTGTGAGTGGAATGTTAGTTAAGAAGTTCAATGTGTTGGCTTATAATCGCTCTATCTTTGTTCATCCGAAATGAATAGATAATTTGAATAGGGTACCGGGGTTGAAGATATATGTTGTGTAATAAGATTCCATTTGCAAACATGCTTCTCGCCTGTTGAGTTCTAATCAGAGATACTGTGCACTAGTTGGTTCATATTATATTTGCACGGTTATTCATGGTGAAAACTGGTCACTCCGCAATCTATTATATCTTTTGTGTCTATCGAACTCATTCTGATCCGTGTTGATTGAACTCTGGCAGAATGCTCGTATTATCCTATGGTACATCTTCTTCGGATCAATTTCTGGCGTATGATTCTTGCAGTTATTTCTGGCACCATGGCCCCCTGAGAAATTTCTGGCGCGTTGCTCTCAGAAATTTCTGGTGGATAGCCCTCAGGATATCTGCTGTATTGTCCTCAAATGTTTGCCGCATTGCCCTCTGATTAATATGTGGCTGGTTGCCTTGTTCAATTGGGATTTTTAATCGAATATTTTACATTTCTAAATAGGTGATAGTAACTATTTTCTTCAGTTGTTATATAGGTTTGTAAATTATACTCTTGTACTTTTAACTTTGAAAAAAGATTGCTAGTTAAATTGCCGCTTGAATCCAATTATCCGGTGATCCTATTTTTCATTCATTGATTTTTCTTGTCTTTTATTCCACACCTTTTCCTGCTTCCTGTTTAACTATACCATAAATAATGAACTGAATTAGGCATTTTCTTTACTTAGATGTTTCAAGGATTACGGTATAGTTGGACATCTGATTTATTTATAGATTATCATATGCATATTCTCCCTGTCTAGTGTTTTCTAATTTGAATTCTTATTTATAATAAAGGATTTTAAAAGATTAAAATTATTCTGAAACTCGCGGGGAGGCTTTGTATATTATGCAGCAATATTTTTCTATACTCTTAATACCATGAACTTTAGTGTTTTGATATCATTTGAATTATTTGTTGGCAAGGTTACGGTGTTCGAATAAAATAACTAAAGTGTAAGCTCTCATCTGAATGAAATGGATAAATAATATACATGTGAATAAATTTCGAAAAGTTTCATTCTATCCCTCCATCTTTTGTTTGGGGTTGTGATAATATGCTTTTAGCATAAAAATATTATCTTGAGCATATTTAAAGTAAAGAATATTCATAACATTAAAAAAATATTCTAGTTTTATGAAAAATGTTTTTTGTTCTGAGATTTTGTTCTGGCTGTAAAAGCAAACTTCTCTATAGTGCACTCCTGTATAGTGAATGAGTTAGGTTGTAGACTGAATAGTGAACAAATTTCACTAAAATTTCCGTATAATGGCTTACAGTTTTCTAAAACGGATGGCAATTCAAGGCAGACTAAAGAAAATTTGTTCACTATTCATTAGGGTGGGCCAAAAAACAACGTTTTGGATATCACTCATGGAATAGTGATATAAAGTTGATATGACAAGTAAAGGTAAGTGTACTGAAAGTTTAGTGAATTCTGACATGATTAAACGTTGCCCCCAAGCGATTCAAATATCAGAAAAGTAACATTTTTGGTGATTTTTTACTACATTTTGGCAAAAAACTCTATTTATTATCATTTAGAATAGGAAGATAGCTGGAAAAGAGCTTATTTTGGTGTTTGTGCCGGAAAATCATACAGGTACGACAATGTTTACAGTTGCCCCCACCCCTCCAAATTGTTCAAATTTAGGCATCGCTGGAGACTGTAGTCGGTGTACTGATCAACTCTTATGGAGGACATACAAGAAATTGATCAAAAACATTCAATTATTAATTAATAGGGTTGAGACAATATGCGCCGCATATTATGCAGCGTATGCACCTAAAAATTTAGTGCATATTCGCTGGAAATATGCGTTTCATAAAACGCATATGCATTTATAAAACGCATTTGCAAAATAAATGCATATATAAAACGCATATGCAAAATATATGCAGAAAATAATTTTAATTAAAAAAAATCAAACTTATTTCAGTTAAGTAGACATTCTAGATTTCCATCTATTTCTCGAAATAGGCTGTTACTAAGAAGCCATGTATTATCACCAAATGTTTTTTATTAATTGCAAAAATGATAAAACACTGAAAGTTAATATCTTTTATTTGTGAATTTTTATATATTGAAACACTTCTTATAAAGTCTGCTTCCAAGTACATTAATAAGTCATAAATATGAAGTATCTTTTATACAGGTAAAGCTCGTAAAGCGCACGATCTTTAAACGGTCACCCACTAAAAAAGATAAAAATTATCCGTTCTTCTGACCATACAAATCCTACAACGGCCCCTCAAATAATATTATTTATAATTTAACAAATATTTTATTAGTTTACCTAGT